>PVKH010013293.1:0-16914 GCA_004027955.1 Chaetophractus vellerosus | reverse complement strand
TTAATCCTAAAAGTCTGGGATTTCTTTTTTCTTCTTTTTGTTTTTTTTCCTTTTAGCTCCTGGCATTTATAGAAAGCTCTGTCATAACACTAACTGGATACAAGCTTAAGGAACAGGTGCATCAGTGTCTAAATTTCAGTTATAACTTGTTAAAATATCAAAATAGCCAAGTTTCAACAAAAGAGTATAAAAACATTCAAGAAATAGGAAGCAATAGTGTAGGCCAAGTTGAAGATAAAGCATTAGACACCATCAATGAAGAGAATCAGACCAGGGACATTCCAGGCTAAGACAAAGTACCAGGGGCTGGGATTTGAACCCAGAACTTCATATGTGGGAAGCCAGCACTCAACCAATGAGCCACATCAGCTTCCCCGAATTGGTTTTATTGTTTGTTTTGCTTGTTGTTTTGTTTTGTTTTGTTTTGTTTTGTTTTGTTTTGTTTTTTGGGGAAGGCACCAGAAACGGAACCTATGTTCAGCACCGGGGGTTCCTATGTGGGAGGCCAGCACTCAACTGCTTGAGCCACATCCACTCCCAAAGATTTTTTTTTAAATGGTCTTAAATATGCTCAAAGAGTTAAAGGAATCATGGACAGGGACCTAAAGAAAATCAGGAAAATGACAGATGAACACAAATAGAATATCAATGGAGAGATGGAAATTACAAAATGGAACCAAACAGAGCTGAAGGTCACAGTAACAGAAATTTAAAATTCTCTAGAGGGGTTCAACAGTAGATAGGAACTGGCAGGAAAAAAATCAGTGACATTGAAGATAAGTCAATTGAAATCATCCAATATGAGGAACAGAAAGCAAAAAGTAAAGTGAGCAGAGTCTGAGGAACATGTGGGAGACTATCAAGTGTACCAATATACTCATTATGGGAATCCCAGAAAGAGAAGAAATAGAGAAAAAAGCAGAGAGAATATTCAAAGAAATAATGGCTTAGAACTTCCCAAATTTTATGAAAGACATGAGTATACACATCCAAGATGCTCAGTGAACTCCAAACGGGATAAACCCAAATAAACTCACACCATGCCATGTTATAATCAAACTGTCAAATGCCAAAGATAAAGACAGAATTCTGAAAGCCACAAAGGAGAAGCGACATGTAACATATAAAGGTGCCTCAATGAGATTAAGTGTCAGTGTCTCATCAGAAACCATAGAGGCAAGAAGGCAGTGGGAAAACATTTTTAAAGCGCTGAAAGCAAAAAATTGCCAACCAAGAATTTTGTATCTCGCAAAATTGTCTTTCAAAAAATAAGAGAGGAATTAAGACATTCCCAGATAAACAAAAGCTGAGGGACTTCATCACCATTAGATTTGCCAAGCAAGGAAATCTAAAAGGAGTTATCCAAGTTGAAAGGAAAGGACACGAGATAAATGACTGAAACCGCATGAAGAAATAAAGATCTCTGGTAAAGACAAGTACCAGTACTAATGTATTTTTTATTTGTAATGCCACTTTTTAATTCCTACAGGATCTAAAAGGCAAATGCATAAACATTTGGTTTTCGACTCATAATGTATAAATATGTAATTTGTGACAAAGACTGCATAAAGGTGAGGGGATGAAGGGGTATTGATATAAGGGTATAAAGTATAGGACTAAGAGGCATAACAGAGATAGTTTATGTATGCTCTTGAAGTTAAATTGGTATCAAAGCAAGCAAGATTGTTATAGATTAGGGATGTTAAATCTAAGCCCTGTGGTAACCACAAAGAAAAGATCAGATAATATGCAAACTCAGAGACGGAACTTAGAGTACAGGTTAACAGGAGTGCATGGCAGAGGCCAAGGGGAGTTGATGCAAAATTAGTTTAGGGTTTCTGGGGTAAAGGGAAAGTTCTAGTAATGGATGGTGGTGAGGGTACTGCAATATTATGAATGTGATTAATCCCACTACATAGTATACTTGGGAAAGATTGGGATGAGATTTATGGTGTATATATGTTTCCACAATTAAAAAGAAAGAAAAACTAAAGAGATAATTAAATGCAATGCATGATCCTGGATAGGATCTAAAAATGTAAGAGATAAAGCTCAGAAGGACATTACTGGGACATAAGAAAAAATTGGAATACAGAATGTAAGCTTTATATCAATGTTAAAAGTCTTGAATTTGATAACTGCACTTAAGGTGATTGTATAAGCAGGTATACTTGTTTGTAGGAAATGTACATGAAAGCATTATGTGTGCAAGGAGTATAATATGTGCAACCTGCTCTCAGATGTTCATATAGATAGATAGAAAGATAGATAGAAAGAAAGAAAGAAAGATAGATAGATAGATAGATAGAGTGATTCAGCAAAGGTGGCAGAATGTTAAAATTGGTGAATCTGGGTACCTGCATTGTGGTGGTATGTTGGAGTTCTCAACGTGGGGTTTGCAACTTGTAAGTTTGAAATTATTTCAAAATAATTTTTTAAAATAGCAATTACAGTTTTTTTCTGATAAGAATAAGTTATATAATTTATAAGGTTTTAATAAATCCATAAATTAACTTCATTTTTTTATCCCCGATATTAGTAAATATAAAGAAGCACAGGTCCAGTTGTCACCTGCTCTACAAGAAATATACTGACATGCATGGGCAAAGTTTCTTTTAAAGTAGCTATCAGCACTATATCATTAGAGAACTGTAGTAATAGGTCTTACAGATGATAGAAAAATGTGTTAGTTGAGTAATATAACCCCACAGAGACATGATAGAGTCCTAATCCCCAGTCCTCTAGGTTTGAGCTAATTTGTAAATGGGATTTTCAAAGATCCTATTAAGATGAGGCCAAACTGAATCAAGGTGGGCCTTCATTCAGAATGACTGGAATCCTTATAAGCAAAGGAAATTTGGACATGTAAGTTCAAGTCTCAGAAGGAGACAAAAAGAGACAGATCGTCATGTGATGGAGGCAGAAATTAAATGCCAGCAAGCTACCAACAGAACCCTACAGACTTTGGAGAAAGCTTAGCCTAACAATACTTTGATTTTGGACTTCTAATCTCCAAACCATGAGTCAATAAATTCCTGTTGTTTAAAGCCAAGCAGTTTGTCCTATTTTGTTATAATAGTTCTGCCAAACTAAGACAGAAACAAACTATATTAATTTATTCTTTTTGGCTTATGTTATTAGAGAAACTTTGTTTCACTATGAGATTACATACCTAATAAATAGTCAACTTTATATTATCTGCTCTAGTGAGAACTACAGCTAGTTCAGAGTGAAAAAAAAAAACCACAAATTATTATGAAATCTCATCTCATGAAGTAGCTTTGGCTTACTGCCCATTAATTTTGACCTTAAAAAAAGATTCCTTCAATTTAGTGGGCCTAGATAGCCTTCTTCTTATCTTATTGAGTGTTCAGAAGGCTTCACGGGATGTCTTCGTATTTACTGTATTAGCCCAATGGTGTAGTGCTGCGTTTCCATGTCATAAGTGTCCATTTGCGGGGAATGATTACTTTCTACTGCCTCAATATATTTTACTATCTGGTTTTCTTCCTGGATTCTTTCCAATCCCATATGAGGAATGCTTGAAAGAATCTATTAAAGGTTTTCTCAACCCCTTCCCTTCTCTAGCATTTGATTTTAGATCTGTGCTTCTGGCAACAGCATGGAAGATGGATCTAAGGAGAATAAAACTGGTGGCCAGGAGACCAGTAATGATAGGAAGAGGTGAGGGTCTGAACTAGATCAGTGGTCAGTCACAAGGAAGGAAAAGAAGGACTAGATCTGAATCATACCGAAGAGTTAAACATCTAGGACTTGGTGATTGTGTGGCTGTGGGAAGAAAAGAAGTAGGAGGCCAGGGCTGCGATGGTGTTGCCATCATATAACTTAAGGAATACAAATAGAGGAGATGTCCTAGGGAAAGAAACAAGTCAGGGCTTTCTACAAACATTGGAACTTCATTTTGTTTCAACTTTTACTTTAAAAATGAGCCTGTGAAAAAATTCTGTTAGGTCGAAGAAAATCTTGTAGCCCTTCAAAATTTTTTTGATATTCTGTGGCCATTGCAGTAGCATTAGTTCAAGAACATATTCTAAAAATGTGGACAGCCCCCTTTTAAAAAAAATGTCCCTTTTATTTTAATGGCACAGAAACATTTTGGCATAACTAATTACTACTGATTCTTCGCACAGAAATATTGATAGGGAGATAAATATTTTAATTCTTTCCTCTCTTTTGCTTTCTGTTTCTTTTCTTGATGTTCTTCCCCTGCATCTAGCTTTCTGCACAGAAGGAGAGGTGGGAGTCAGCTACCAGATAGAGCTCGTATACAGGCAGTGAGTGACCTTTGAAAGCGTCTCCACTTTGCACAGGAAAGGAGCAATGCTCAGAGGTCGAGGGGAATTACAAATAAATAGCACGCCTCCTTCTGTTTCTCAATCTGGTTTTAATATTTGGCAAGGGACAAAACAAACCCAACAGAACAAAGGGCCTTCCTTCACTTGAACTTACAGTTCAGACCATGTTCAATTTAATTTGTACTCACATTGTTAAAAATATTGTTAAAATATGTAATTCTTGTGCACTGAATATAATTTATAAGAAATCTTGTTAATGTTTTTCCTTTCTCACCCTTTGGCACTGGCTTCCTTCCTCTTCTAAATTTCTTTTATTATCTCAGGATATTCCTTTAGGGTTAGTAATTTCTTTCTGTCAATTTTCAGAGTAAAATCTCTCAGCCCAAATAAGTTTAGTTTTAGATACGGTTTTTGGGACATCCAGTTGGCAATACCCAGAAACTATCTGGATATACAGAGCTAAGGCTAGGGACAGAGTCCTGGCCTCTGAGTAGCAGTCGTTAACAAAGAGACAGGAGATAATCCAGGGATAGGGTGAAGAGGCCAAGAACAAAAAGGCTAATGTTGGAACCTGAGCAACCTCAACACAGACTGGAAGGGGAACAACAGGCCTCATAGAGAGTACCTTAGTCAGAGAGGTCAGAGGAGGGCTTGGTGAGAGACCTATCCTAGAAGGCAGGGCTGAAAAGAAATTCAAGAAAGAAGACGTGAGAGAACGAGTGAAGTAGAGAGCTCCTCGGGTAAAATCCCTTTTTCTCTCATGTTCCCAAACATGACTCCCTAACGTCCCTCCATCCTTACCTAAGTCTTCTGCAGCATAGGGAGATGGTAATTAGTCATTGTTACTTCTGCACTTAAAGAAGCGAACATAGAGAAAACACAGAAGAATGGACACACAGCAAGAGCAAGCAGAAGGGGGGGGGATGTGAAATTTTTAAAAAAATGCTAATAATTTGTACTAGGTGAAAAATACAATTTCCTCTGTACAAGTAAGTCTGTAGGTTAGCTTCTTTTAGTAATGCTTCCATCTAGTTTGTTTATAGGCTTTGGCTTTTAATGGTGTTCTGTAAGTAGCTGCTTTTAATGGTATTCTGTAAGTAGCTGCAATTAACTCGACTATAATGCAAGTATTCATTATTTTAGTGGTTACCCAGCAGATTTTAGCATTGTTTAATCAGGGATATTTTTTAGCCCACCTGCCCCTTGTTGAGGATGAAACAGATAAATACTTTTGCTTGCCAGACAGAAATAGCTTATATTCTGCTTCCACGGAGTTTCTCCTTTGTTGTTTGCACCAAGACGACACCTAACAATTTTGAGATGGATAAACAGAAAAATTGATTTTATCGTACAGTGTTGTGAGCAAGGACAGTGCTGCCTGTCTGATTAGTATCGGTTTTGATATGTATGTTATCCACAGAAAAGTGCAGATCTGTTTTTCTTGGAATAGATTTAACTATATTTGCCCCACTGTAAAATGCAGTTCATGTGTAGGATCCAAACCCCTTAATCTAGGCCTGGGTGGTACGTCTATTAAAACATCCTTATTTTGTTAATTTTTATTTGCCCATTCCTCTTAGGGAAAGATTTTGTTTTTGATCTTGTAGAGCATCAATAATAAATTAAGATAACTTAAAAAAATCATTCCTTTTGGTTCAGAGGGATATAGGTCTATGTAAAGGGAAAATGAGATGGATCTAATAGTAATACTATACTTTTTTTTTATCAAGTGACTATCAGAGCTTATTATAAACCTTATTTTCTATGGCATTTTGATGAGCTGGTTTTGATTCTTCTTCTTTTATACATGAAGAAACTGAGATTAAATAAATTAATAATTTTATCCAAAGTCACATAGACATTAGAGCTGAGTAAACTTTGGCATTGCTGACACAGTGCATTGCCTTCTTCCTCTGAGCTTGCTTAAAATATTGATGGAGCTCCTGAAAGCTTTCTCACCCATTTTCCTTTTTTTCATTATATAGTATTGATTTCTTTTTTTTTTTTTTCCTTGAAAAATTCACATAGTACAATTGGTAATAAGTTTAAAAGCTACTTTCTTAGTTTTGGTTTTTAACCTAAATTTCAGATTTATTTAAAAGATGTAACTACGCATAAGATATAGGTATGAATAATACAGACTATTATTCATCAATATTAAGCAAAATGATCCAGTTTTTCTTTTGAAAAGTTAGTTTTCAAGAAAAACTGAACCTATCTCTTAGCTTATTTTTTTTTTCTGATAGCTGCCAACTTCACAAAAAGACTGTTAGCATATCAGTGGTGTCTAGTCTGGCAAAATAAAAATATATATACTATTCTTTATATCCAAGGCTAAGTGCTGTTGCTCAAAATTTTCCTTCTGGTATTAATAACCCAAGCAAAATTCTTGGAGATTGAGAAAAGTGACTGAAACACAGATATATTGATAAGGATTAGCTGATGATAGAGCTGTATCAGATGCATATGTAAAGTCTGAGAAGGAGAGATATGAATTAGCCATTCCCTTATTAACTTTTTTCATCTTGTGGAATCAACATTTATTACGGTAACTTCAAATACCCGAGAGAACAAGCTTGAAATACTGACTAACCCTGAATCCTTGCTATAATATCTGAGATGCATGAAAATCAAATATAATTGTGGAAATCCAGACACATTGTTATTTATTGAATGGTCCTGGTGACTTTTATGATCGTCAAATATTTTATGATTTGTCAAATATCTTTGATAGCAGAATTATAAATGACAGCCTCATTCAATAATTCCCTTCAGGGGGGCAGATGTGGCTCAAATGGTTGGATATCTGTCTCCCATATGGAAGGACCTGGGTTTGATCCCCAGGACCTCCTGATAAAAATAAAAGAAAAATATAGAAGGCACACGGTCCTCCAGCCCCCTGAGCAGGTGCACCGCCAGGCCCCACGAGCGTGTGCGCCGCCAGGCCCTGCTGAGCCACACAGCAAGATGATGAACAGGAGGGTGACTGCAAGCGAGAGCCAGGATGAGATGTGCCGAAAAACCAGGAACTAAGGTAGCACAGGTGGTAGGATGCCTCTCGCCCACATTGGAGGTTCCCAGTATCGAATTCCAGTGAAGACAGGAGGAGAAGGATGAGAAGAGAGGGCAGGAAACAGACAGAGAATTGCCCAGCAAATGGACACAAAAACAGCAAAAACAGCGGGGGGGGCAGGTAAAAATGGATTAAAAAAAGTAAATAAATAAATAAATAAATCTTAAAAAAAAAATTCCCTTCATGCATCGCTGTTCTTTGTCCATCCTTCTTCCTGTTAGATGGAAAAAAAGTGTGGCAGAATGGGAGGGAGAGGCCCCCATAGCCTAGCACATAGACTCTGGACCTTCGGTCTCAGTCTGTGGTATTGAAATATGGAAATCAAAAGCCCTGCTTTGGAAAGGGTGTTAAGGTTGAAACCCAGAAACTAGCTTCCCTCTAACTTCTCCCTCCCCCGCAGTGTGATTGAACCCTCCATCTACCTAGGCTGGCAGCTGTCCTTTTGTCTCTTGGATATCAACTCCATAATCCAAACAGTTACCACGTCCTATTGAATCTACCTCCTAAACAGTGATTTTATCAGTCATCTTTTCTCCATCTAGAATGCCTAACCCTCAGTTAATGCCAAAATTGTCACTTATCTGGGTTGATGTATAGTGTCTCCAAATTGGGCTCTTTCTCTCCACCAGCCTCTGCCCCACCTGCCCCTTCCCCGCTAGCCTCTCTTGCACATACTCATAACCCATTCTCCAACCATTCGTGTTCTTAAAGTGCAAGTCTAATCATGTCAAGCCCTTGTTTAAAATCTGTTTTTGACTCTTTTTTCCCCCCCTTAAACTTCTTATTTTGAAATAATTTCAGACTTACAGGACAGTTGCAAAAATTATACAAACCCATACAAAGAACTCCAATCTATCCTCCCCCAGATACCCAGATCTGCCAATTTTAACATGTTGCCACATTTCTGAATCATTCTGTCCATCTATCTATCAATCTATCACTTTTCTAAATATTTGAGAGTAAGCTGTATATGCCATGCTCCTTGAACACTTCCATATATATTTCCTAAGAACAAGGACTTATATAACTACCTCAAATATAGTTATCAAGTTCAAGAACTTTAACATTTATATAAAGCTTTCAGTCTATATTCTACTTTTTTTCTATGTCCCAGTAATGTCCTGTCTTTGACTCTTAACTGGCTGTAGGTCAAGTCCAGTCATATTAACATAACTTATAAAACCTACATTGGTCTGGTCCCAGCTCACCTCACCAGGCACATTTCTCACCCCAGAGACTGTAGTCAGTAATGAAATTCTGGACACTGTGCTTACTTTGCCTCCAGGCCTTGTATATAGTTCCCTCTACATGAAGCATATCTGAAACCCTTTGTCTTCTACCTCATTCCCTTTTGCCTAGGTCAATCTTACTTTTCAGTTTTTCAGTTTAGTCCTGACTTTTTCAAGATTGCCCTCCTGGACCCTGATGAAAGAATTATGTTTCCTCAGTGTTCCCAGTATTACTCCTATTACAAATACCAAGTTGGTGTTTTAAATCCCTGTTTATTCAAATGGATCCTGCACGAAACAGTCAGCTCCATGAGGGCAGAAACTGAGGCTTTCTTATCCATGATTATATATCCCTAGCACCTAGTACAGTGTGTTGCTTATAATCATACATCATTAAAAGTTGGATAGATGTTTGGATAGATTGATTTCATACCAGGTCACCAGTAAAGGTAGAGCTAGGAAAAACCATAGCCAAAGGAAGTAGGAAGCCATCCCAGAGGACTAAGAGGATCAGGAAAGCTGAGAGGGAGCACCACTGGGAGGGAGAAAAGCAGGCAGGTCTGTGCACCCTGCCACATGCAAGAATACAAATTGTGGGTCTCATATATTAAAGTTAAAATTTAAGCCAGTAAGCTGTTAAATAACATAAAGTTTATCCTCCTGTCTTGACAAACATGTATTCATAAAAACGTCAGGAGCCCAGGTTTGAATTTAGAATTTCCAGGCACCTCAAAGCTCTGTGCCAGAATACGGGAGCACAGAGAGAGAGAGCAGCCCTGTCCCACCTCCTTTCTCATCCCACCTCAGCCATTCCTGTACTGCAGGAGTGTGGAACCCAGTCTCCACTGCCAAGCTCCATCTATATTTCCTGAAAACAGTCATCTCTAGGCTATCCCTGGGGACCTTAGAGGTGATGTCTACCCTCAAGGGGAGAGATGTGGAAAAAAGACCTACTCAGGCCCGGCATGGACTTCTGGAATTCAGGTACCCAGAATGTGGTCAAGAAGGAGGGGAGTGCATAGAATCCAGGTGGGTCGAGCCCCTTGGACTGCAGCATGGGGAGGGACCTGGCCAGAGAGGGGTATATCTAAGGGCAATACTGCAAGCAGGAGATGACCTGGATTTATTCTAGAGCTTATACTCCTAGTGCATATTTGTGAGAGTGTAGCCTTGGCAAGGACCGTGAAATCGCGTATTTTTAAAAGCCCATCTGAATATATGACTATATCTTGAAGTTTGTAGATGTTTGTTCTTCAAGACCATGTGACTGTGTTTGGGAATGCAGTTTAAAGTAGTGTTTAAGAGCACAGTCATTCCAGTCAAAATGGGGTTTAAGTTCTGATTTGACCTTTTACTGGCTGTGGAACCCTGGGCAGAGTGCTTCATCTGCTGAATGGAAGTAATAAAATCTTCCTCTAAGGTTGTAGTGAAAATACATGACAGTAAAGTCTTTAAAAGGCTCAGCCCAAGTAAACGGTCAGTAGATCATAGTGCTGTCTTCATCATCATATCCCTGTTATTTTTCCTCCTCTTACCCCTCATTTTCTGGAACTATTGCAATGACCTTGGGCAAGTCTCATAACCTCTCAGAACTTCAGTGTCTTCATCCATAATATGAGGTGTTTGGAGCAGGAATAATTTAGGTCTGTCCAGTTCAGAGACAGACTTTCTGGAGTTCCTTCTTTTCAGTTTACATTGATTTTGAACTTAACTCCCAGGCTATGTTGTAAATTATTAGTGAAGTTAGCTACTATGCACATAATATCACTATGTGGTCTATTTCAAGCAAACCTGGTATATGAAATTCTGAATCTTTTATAAAAACTGAAAAACTCTGGATTAAATATGCAGTTTATGAAGTATGTGCTTTACAGAAAGATACGTTGTAAAGTTCCTTTATTCATATGCTTCTCTAGTACATTAAAAATCAAATTTGCTTTACAAAAAATATATTCCATTTGCCCATGACTTCTTAGAAACACATGGAGATATTTTAAATCTCTTTGGAATTACTGAATCCTTTGAGAATCTGCTTAAAGCTATGGATTTCTTTCTCCCAGAAAAGAGCATGCTTGCGAATATTTGCTATTTGCATACAATTCTTGGGGAGAGGGGTCCCTGGATCCTAATTTAAGAATCTCTGGCATAAAGCCAAAACAAAAACAAAGCCGGTGAAAATGGATATGCTGAGGACATTGGGGGCATTTCTAAATTCAGGCCTCCAAACTCTCAGCCCTTTTCAGGATCAGAGAAACAGACTACTAACATTTATTGAAGGCTCACACTGTTGTCAGGCACTGTGCTGACCATTTTATGTGTGTTATATTGTTTTTCTCCCTTCCAGGCCAAAAATAATCAGATATTATTTCTGATGAGAAAAGTAAGACTCAAAGAATAAACAATTCTCCAAAGATACATGGATAATTGATGATAGAAGCAAAATTTGAACTGGGGTTTGACTCTAAAGCTTCTACACTATGGAAAAAGGCTCTCAACTCTTTTACATCTCTTCCCAAGCTCCCAAATCTTTATGAAAGAATAAGGTCACAGAAATGCAGAGATTCCTCTTCTGAGTGATTGCTGAACTTCTCACAAAGTAACTCCCTAAGCCAGCTTCATGCCGACAGCCAATCCTTCCTCTCTCTCATATTCTATGCCATCTAGTTGGAGCTGGCCTGAGTTGCAGAAGTGATAGGTTGCTGTTGGGATTGAGTGGAGTGGGCCATAGAGCTTAGCTGGATGTGATGCAAAAGTTGTGATCCCCTAACATGACCCAGTAAAGGTTTCCAGCTGACATCTGTGTACGAGAGTTGTCAGCCAAGGAGCAGAGAAGTGTCCTGTCAGACTCAGTATGTCCCATTTGCCAAGTCTCACATGAGAAAAGTGAAGACAGGCCCCATTTGGAAATGAAGATCTGGTTCCTGAAAGATTTATTACATAAGGGTCATGTTGCAAAACATGTGCTATGCTTGGTAGACTTGACTCCTTGCTTCATTCACATTTCACAAGGTAGCCAGTTAATATCTTTAAAACGGAGGGAGTAGATAGGGGATTAAGTGAAGGACCTTATAGGAATGATAGAACATGAGTCTTATTGGAATTCTGTCTTAAGCTAATGTTGACCTTTTTTCATAAACAGACTGTGCAGAAACCACTGAGGTCTGCACAAAGACCTTATATTTCAAGGTGAAGCCTGTATCTCCATTTTCTAACCTGTCGAAATAGAGCATTCTTAGTGAGTTGGGAATAAACTCACAAATCCATTTTTGGTTTTAGTCATTTTAAGATATGCTATCTTATCTCAGACTTCACAGTGTGTCCTAGAAAGCCAGGCTGTTTTCACAGTGATATTAAAGGTATGGCGAGATTTGGTATTTGATTTAGATTTTTCTCTTTATTCCCCACATGCAATAGAACTGCTTCATAAAGTCACTTGCTGCTAAGCATTTCAGACCTTCATATGGCAGTAATGAGGAAAACACCTACTTGAAAATGTTTGGGGTGAAATATGAAGATTTATGACATCTGATGTTTAATATGCAGTGGATGGTTTGAGAGATGTTCTACTACTGTAGAGGCAGTACCTTACTCTTAGACCTGTAAGGCAATATAGCATGCTAGTTACAAGTGTGGACTCTGAACCCGGAGTGTGTGGGTTTGAATCCCAGCCCTCCACTCAGCTACTTTGTGACCTTGGGCAAGATACTTAGTCTCTATATGTTCCATTTTCTCATCTGTAAAATTCAGGTGACAGCAAATCTCTGCTTAACTGTGTTATTTTGAAAATTAAGTGATTCAGTATACATGAAGTGCTTAGAACAGTGTTGGCTAGTAATAAATGTTAATTAATTATAAATAATGTATATGTATTAGCCATTGTTAAACAAATATGAAAAATGACCAAAAAATAAGTTAGTATATCCTTAGTTTGGGATGAGGCTTTAAGTCAGATTTATTCTTACCTCTGTGTTGAGAAAGCTCTTACTAGGACTGCTGTCATTCCTTCTGAATGCAACTGATACTTATCTCAAGTTTGCATATCAGTCAGCAGGTCCCATAACATCTGTGGACTAAGCATCCTTGTGTACCTGTAAATGGAAATGTACATCAAGCATTTGGTACTGTCTCACACTCACACAGCATACTCTTGCTCAAGTGTATGCCATTCCTACTGTTATTCATTAATAAAAAACCAGTTTACTTTCAATGTTATTGACTTCATAACAGCTTTGTGTATAATCAGTGAATACCAAGGAAAAAGAAAAGCACTAATAGCATGTGAGGTGTCCTTGAAACCATTTGATGCTTTAAAAAATAAAGTGTCTTTATACTCAAAAAGCCTGGAAAAGTGTGGTCATTCATTCAGAACATATACTCAGTGCCTGCCACAGGCTTGGCACCATTCTAGAAGCTGCAGAAGAGAGCACCTAGAATACTGTCATTGCCATCACAGAGGTAATATTCCAATAAAAGGAGACAAGGAACAACAGATTAAACAAAATTTTAGAGACAGATAAGTGCCATGGAGTAAATAAAACAGTGATATAATAGAGGGAAGACCTCACTGAGGAGGTGATAATTGAATTGAGACACAACTGAATTGGAGGGAAGAGAATTCCTATTGCCTGAGGGAACAGCAAATGCAAAAGTCTTAAGAATGAATTTGATATGTTTGTGAAAAAGCATTGGAAGCTTAGGTCTTGAGGGAAAAGTAAGGTTTGGAAAGCAAGCAGGGGCTTAATCATGTGGTACATGTAGGCACTGGTAAGTTGTTTTGTTTTTATTCTAAGTGCAGTGGGAAGCCATTAAGCACTAGAGTAACACGGTCAGATTTGTATTTTTAAACAGTTTGGTTGCCATTGTTGGAGAACCAGTATGCCTTAAAGAAAGAAATTTGTGAAAACCCAAAATTGCAATTCAGATCATTGGAAAGGTAATAATTTCCCATTTAAAAAGTATTATTTACTCACTCAAGAATTACATTAAGGGGCTGGCTGTAGCCCAGTGGATAGGATGCCGGTACACCACATGGGAGGCCCTGGGTTCGGTTTCAGGGACCTCTCCAAGCGGGCAGACCGCCTGAGAAGGCAAGCCACCGTGGGCGGGGCAGAGCTGCCGTGGGCAGGGCAAAAAAACGCCTCCACGGGCAGGGTGAGCTGCAGGCAAACGGAGCAAAGCCGCCCGGGAACGGAAGCAGAGCCGCCCACAAGTGGGACAAGCTGCCTGCACAGTGAGCTGACTCAGCGCGTCGCTGCAGCCGGGGGAGACAAAGCAGACATAAAAGAACACACAAAAAAATGAACACACAGCAAGAGCAAGCAGAAAGGGGAGGGATATGTAATAAAAACAAACAAACAAACAAAAAAAAGAATTACATTAAAATAATAGAACCCCATGAATGTAATTAAAAGTATAACAGATCACTATGTATTTGTCAAGGGATGGGGTAAAGGAACTGAAATTAAAATATCAGAGACCATCATCAATTTAATATTAAGCTAAAATGAAGACAAAGGAGCTGAAATTTGGAGTTTTAAGCCAAAAAGAAAATAATATCTCACTTATGAAAATTCAAATATATATAGATAACTTGATAGAGGACTTGCACTTTATACATTTGAAGTTTATAATTGACAATTATAGTTCGATTCTTTAACCAGATTACATGCATCCTGGCAATGAAAAATAATCATTTGAATATGCAAGAAAAATCAGATTCTGGTTTTGGCTTTCTGAGTATTTCTTAAAATATTGAGAAGAAAACAAAGTCATGGGTTTTCTGCTTTGCAAGAAAGCCTGAACATCTTTATAAACACTTACAGGATATTCAGTCATTTTCAAGACCCCTTATAATAATGTTTGACATTGAGGCGCTGTTGCTATTGTAATGCTGTATCTAATACAGCCATCCTGTGGGTTTATTAAGCTTTTGAAACTGTCCCAGGAATCTGATGACCATTTATGACTTTGTTTCTATGGAAAATGCTTCTGAGTTCTAGAATATTGACTTCAAAACCATTTTTAAGAGGTGCTCTTAGATTTGTTTCTATAATTCTTACAATTTGTTTACTCTTTGAAGATCATCATAATTTTCACTGGGAAAGAAAATCTTTAATTAGGTAGTATGCAGCAGCACAACTTTTATAATAAGAATACAGATGCCTTTCTCCTATTTAGTCATTCAACACATATTCACACCTTCACTGAGTTCCTTCTCTGTGCAAGGCACTAGATTGGGGTTTGTAGGCAAACAGCAGTAAATCAAGTCTGGTCTGTAACCTAGAAGAGCTTATAGCTCCTTGGGGAAGAAGACACACAATAATAATACACAATAGAATGTCTTAAGTATTATAAGAGAGGTGTAAATGAAATGTATTGCAGGTTCGGAGGAGAGCAAGATATTTTCCTCTGAGGAAATTAGGAAGATTTCCTGGAAGAGATGCCATTTAAAATGCCACCAGAAAGTGGAGATCATTTGAAAGGAGACAGAAAGGGAAAGGCATCCTGTGAGGCAGGGACAGCATGAACAAAGTGACAGAACTGAGAAGGTATGTATGTATGGGAAACTGCCAGTGCTTCAGCTTAGTGGACATTTCTGGAGCAACTACAGAAAGAAACTGGCAGGTTTGAGGCCTAAGGGGCCAGATGCAGAAAGAAAAATAAGATGTGGGCCTTTCCCTTAAGAAAGAATTCAGTTTAGCAAATCTCAGAAAGTATGAAAAAACATTTTCCCTTAAGTTTGGGCATGGTGATGGATGCGGAACTGAGGCGTTTGAATTGTATTCTGTAGCAATGGCTTTGGTGGTGGTGATGATAATGCTTATCATTTACTAACTTCTCCAGTGTTCTAGGCTCACTGGTAAGAATCTATATGCATTATTTCCTTTAGGTGTCCTCATGAGATATGATTACTTTTATCCCTACTGTCCAGCTAAGTAAATGCAGGTTCAACTAATCAATTAATTCACTTAATACAACCCAGCAGAGTAGAGGTTTGAACAGGTATATTGGATTTCAGCACCTGTATCTCACTAAAAGAAGCCATGGAAGCTGTCTGAATAGGAAAATGATTGATTTACGCTGTCCTTAAGAATTCATTTGACTCCAAAGGGAATACAGTGATTAAAATATTATGCAAGTAAATTGCTAATGAGAACCCAAATGAAGGCAGTGGTAATGGATATGAAAAGGAGAAGAACATGGCAAATGTCATGAAGATAACTAACTTGATTCAGGAGCAAGGAAGAGAGAGAAGTCAAATATAGCTTCAAATGTTAGAGTCTGTGTAACTGGAAAACTGTTGATGCCAGCCATTGAAGTAAGGCATCAGCTGAGGATTGTCTCTTAGGGAAACTGACAGGTGGAGGTGAGAGGGGAGAGGAGGTAGCTGGGATGACTAGTTTAATTTTGTTCTAATTGAGGTGCCACAGGAATATACAGATGGAGATGTTCAGCAGGCAGTTGGAAACGCAAAAGCTGAACTTAGAAAAGTGATCGTTTAGAAATGGGATCATATTCTACCAACACTACCAAGGTCAAGGAGGACAGATAAAGGCCTTCAACAAACATAGTTTTTATTAGGCAGGAGAAATCAGAAGCCAGATTATAGGGTGTATGGAGTGAGGGTATAGTAAAAAAGTGAAAAAGGAAGTATAGGCAACTCTAAATGGAGTTAAAAGCTAAGAGAAAGGAATGAATAGTTGGTAGAATAAAAGGCTGGCAGGAATGAATTTTTTGAAAAAATTCTTTAAGAATGGAATGACTGAAGAAAGATAGATTGATGGAGTGGGTGTGTCTGTATTAACTCAAAGGCACAAGCGACAGGTTAGCTTGGGTGATGCGTACCTGGCGCCTTCTTATGATTTCATCCAAACTCTAACCTGGCCTTCAGATTACCACTCAAATGCCAGCTCTCTACTGAACCTTTACCGCTCCCATAATTTCCCCCATAGATACTTAAATGTTCCTTATTCCATTCTCCTACTGTTCTTCGTACATATGTGCACCATGGACCAGTGGTTCTCAAGTATCAGTGTGTATAAAAATCACCTGAAGAGCTTGTTAGGCCACAGGTTGCTGGGCCCCAGCTCAGATTTTGTGATTCTGGGATGAGGCTTGGGGATTTGCAGTTCTAACGAGTTCTCAGCTGACACTGCTGCTGCTGATCTGTGAGCCATGCTTTGAGGACCACACAGCTACACCAAGAACCTAGGAGAGCTGCAATTAAAAGGCTCAGGAGCTTGCAGATGCACTAGTGTTCTAGACCTGGAACAAGAATCAGGCATGAATTAAAGGC
>PVKH010013292.1:0-16913 GCA_004027955.1 Chaetophractus vellerosus | reverse complement strand
ACCGGTTGTGTTTTGTTTCCAGACCAGTGTTTTTCCATAGGTGTAAGACCTGCCTCATCCTTATTAAGAAAATTCATAGTGTATAATGCTTTCAATATTTTTTGTTTAGGAGTCTCTCCATAATTCCCCCTTTTTTGTTTTTGTGACATTAATTTTAGTAAATGATTACTTTTTTCAACAATAGCTTGAATCTTGGGGTTATTTGCTTGGGTAAGAGAATTTTGGAGATGTTTATAGAGTTATGTTAAAAGTGTTTTTGAGGGGGCTGCAATGAGGTTAAATACATGTTTGTGGGAAGGTAGAATGAGTGGAGCATAAAGCCTTAAAGACATAATATTGACACATGGTGGGTTTATTGAACATTTCTTGTGGCAGGACTTTTTATTGATATTTAGATAGCGTGTTTTTGTTAATAATTGAAAGAATATAAAATAAGTGAAGGATTGTTTATAAACAGGGGTTTAATGGTTATACTCCAATCTTTTATGATATGTATACATACATTCATCATTCTGTTGATACCTTTTCCTCTGTTTCTTGGGCTACACCGCTATCTAATGAAAAGGCTAGTAGTGCCATTACTCATTTATTAGATGCCTTTGCTCATATGGGAGTGCCTCAAATTTTAAAAACCGATAACGCCCCTGCATATGTTTCTACTAAATGTAAAGCATTCTTTGCAGCCTACAATATTCAACATATTACTGGCATTCCATACAACAGTACAGGACAAACCATTATTGAACGCAAAAATCGCTCCTTGAAAAATATGCTTGAAAAATAATAAAGGGGGAGATGAAGGCAGAAAAAGGAAGATGAAGAGTATGTGTGCTGAACCCGAAAACGGGGACAAGATCTTGGAACTGAAAACAGTTCCTTGAACCAAGGTCTGGGAACTGAAAACAGTTCCTTGAACTAAGGTCTGGGAACTGAAAACAGTTCCTTGGACTAAACAAGCACAGAGAGTAACTGATTTAAGATAGAGCTGGGAACAGAATGCAATGTTAGGATTAAAAGGAAGTATGATAATAAAAACAAGAACCTTAATTTAGTTTAGGCAGAAAAACTTCATGCTTAGATACACAAAAGTTAATTATAGCTGTAACACCAATAAAAGGGCTAAGTAAGCAGCCACTCGCGCTGTGTATGCCTAAGCGAGCTACAGCCCACTGTTTGTCTCATCAACCTGTCTGATGCCTCTTTGTTTGCACCACCGAACCATCTCAATCAGCACCAACCAGTTTCAAATTATCATAATGCCTTCTAAACACTGATTCTTGATTATTCCAAGATCCCTATGTATAAGTAGATGTCACAGTTACACATAATTAATATCATAATATTGCATGGTAAAAGGATGAATACTTTTCTTAACAGTGTGCAAGTATCACAATATTGAATGAGTGTCAGATAAACCTCTTCTAACCACACATACTAAACATTTAATCCACACTGGAGATTGTTCCACCAACTGGAGAGGTGCTTTCACACCTCCTTGCCTTCACACATGTTGTCTCCCAGGCCCTTTTTGAAACTTTACTTTTACAACTCCCGAACATGCCATTTTATCTTCAAAGTTTGACCGAATATTCAATTTCTCTTAGAAAGAACAGCAAAATTTAACACTCTTCAAAATGTGCCCCATAGTTATTTTTATACTTATATTTATACTTATATTTGGAAGTCTATTAACTTTCATGATACTCATCTGCTTAGTTGACTATTAGCTTGAATAAAATGCACACAAACAAATAAGAATGCTTATTTGTTCCAAGCCAGAATGATGCCTAATACATAATGGGTGCTTAATCATTTTTTAATGAATCCTTAACTTTGTCTCCTTCCATTTTGTTTTCTGAGATTAAGAGATTTTACAAAATGGATTTCTTTTCTTTTAGCACGATAAAATAGTTTCCACCTTTGGGATTTTGTACCTGGAATTCCCATCCCCTAACTCTTTGCATGGCTGATCCCTTCTTATCAATTTCACTTGAGCCATATATCCATCATCTTTGGAAAAATTCAGAAACAAATACTGATCATGCGAGTTTTAGAGATTATTTGGCTTATATACTAAATACAGTTATCAAGTGCCACGTTTCAAATTGATACTTAAATTATATGCATTAATTTCTTTTTCCTCTCCATAAAACGCATTCTGTCACAAAGTTCAGCAAAACTTATATATATTGGCCCCTGTGGCTATAAGTGATAAAGATTTAATAATCAGCTCTAGATGGTCCCCTTCATGGATCATTCTGGCAACATTTTAATCAAACGCAGCTTTTCCTCTCCAGCACAGCATTTTGAAATTCTGTAGCCATTCCTTTAATTAATGTCAAAGAATTTTCCAATGAATCATGAAGTAATTTTAATATTAGCCTAAGTGAAACTTGGCTATAAACTTAAGACCACTACGAAAAGTAAACCAAACATTTTGCTGTCCATTTTCCATAGACTTTCTATTTTTTAATGCTCCCTTTAATTTGTGTCATAAATGAGTAATGCTTTTTCTAAACAAAGCAATTCAGAGAATGGTTCTAATGATGTTAAGAGATGATTTTTACTATAAATTGGACCAGAGAATGATGTAACATTTCTACCCATATAGTACAAGATAGAAAAATATATGTTAATTACCAATATCCATTTGATTTGATAGGATTGTTGTGTGGAACTATATGTTGCTGTAGTGTTTTCTGATTATTTGTTAAGCGTAAATAAAGCACTTATAAATAAATGAAGTTATAAAAAAGGTAAGTGCTGGTTTTCCCTCCACTTATATGAATGTCATTTATGTGTGAATTCTAGTGTATTTAAATATGTTTTATGATACAAGGCAATGAGCATGCATCTTCTAAGTTGAAAACAGTTTTTTAAACAAAATTGAAAACATCCGTTTTGATGGAGTTCAAGTGTTTCTTTTTGCTATAAAAAGAAAGTCTATTGCAAAATTAAAAAATCAGCATAGCAAGTTGTAGGATGTCACAAGTCAGACTAAATTTCACCTGCAGTGTTCTCTTGAAAAATAATCGCAAGCCTGACAGAAGGAAAATCTTGAGGGATTAAAATAAAAAAGAAAGAAAGAAAGAAATGATGCATTATTTTAAAAAATCCATAAAAGGTCAGAGTTTCATATATTTTGATATCATATTTGAAAATACATTTTTTCCATTTTGGTAAAGTTTATTCTCAATAGAAAATAAATAAATCATTGGAAGGATATCAAACTGGTATAATATTTAAGATGAGAGAATAATAATTACTATGTTACCTCACTTCTCACTTACAATCTTATTTGAAGTTTGAAATGATCTTGCATGATGCTAACCGATCTTATCCCCATTTTACTGATAAAAAAAATTAGAAGGATTTATTGTGTGATTTACCTGAAATCATGTAGCCAATAATTACCAGAGTTTGGACTTAATACCATATCTCCTGAATCTGGATCTCAAGAGTTTTCTTAAACTCTGTGGTGAGGTCAGGTTATCAATGATATGGCTTTTCTAAATGAATGCCACTGCAAAGTCTTAATGTTACATAATAAAATTATGAACGAGTTCTAGATTTTGTTGTTATTGCTGCTGGACATTTCTTGATTGATTGTTTCTGTCTATTCTAGTGGCAGAGCCTGCTGCAATGGAAAGAGCTTGTGGTGCAAAGGTTTCCACGGCACTCAGAAAGCACTGGGGGTCAAAACATCACAACCCTAGTACTACCAATAATTTCACAGGGATTAAACCAATCACAATCTCTCTTTACCTTCTCATCTGTAAAATTAGGGACCAGTTAACTGGTTTTTCAGGTTCCTGAAATGCCTAGAGTTTACAAATACATGGTGGCAACATGAACAAAGATGTTTGCATGACTTGCTGTGACTGGAAGCCCATAGGGTCCTCAGGACACCTTAGTAGTAACTAGATAACTAGAGTCTTGAAAACTGAACCCCTGTGCCAATGTCTTTGGTTCTCCTTTCACTGACTATCAGATGAATAGCCAAATCATAATCCTTTTTTAAAAATGGCCAGGCAGGGGGCCAGCTGTAGCCCAGTGGATAGGGCACCGGTTCACCACATGGGAGGCCCCGGGTTCAGTTCCTGGGGGCCTCTCTGAGCGGCAGACCGCCTTGAGAAGGCAAGCCACCATGGGTGGGGCAGAGCCGCCACGGGCAGGGCAAAAAGCTGCCACGGGCAGGGCAAAGCTGCCACAGGCAGGGCAAGTTGCCCTCAAACGGAGCAGAGCCACCCACGAGTGGGGCAAGTCGCCTGTGGGGTGAGCTGACTCGGCGTGTCGCCGCAACAGGGGGAAACAAAGCAGACACAGAAGAACACAAAAAAATGGACACAGAAAGAACAAGCAGAAAGTGGGGGGGATATGTAACAAAAAAAAATGGCCAGGTAAACATAAATTATTCAATTTCTGCTTACTCAGAGGTATATTTTGGTAACTCGCCAATGACTCTGGTCTTGCAAAGATGTGATCCCTGAGGATAAGTGATTTCTGATTGTGCATAACAAGGAATGTGGTAGCTAGGATGGTATAGATTGGTAATCTAAGAACAATGGAACTCTTCTCAATAACACCATCCTTTAATCTTCATCTCACTAACTTCATTACTCAAAAGAGCATAGGTAAAAAAAAAATTATTTTTTTTTAAAAGAGCATAGGTAACATCTGGAACTAAAAGTATATCAAATAAATGCATTATTTATTGAAAACATTTTTTATGCCAGACACTGGAATAGGCACTGGGAAATGGAAAAACCTGATTCCTAGTGGGTTAAGAATTGACAGTTCAATTGAATATATCAGCAAGTGGAAGGAAACCAGTTCAGATTAAGAATATACCAGCTAATAATATGATAAAACAGGACAAAATCAAAACCACTTCAAATGAGTTCCTTGGTAGTAATGGGATATTTATGTGTCTTTTTTGTAGTGGTGGATGCACAACTCTATATTTGAGATAAAATTTCATAGAACTAAACACACACACACAGGCAAACACACAAATGAGTACATGCAAAAACTGGAGAAATGTGAATAAAGCCTGTAACCTAGCTAAAACCTTGTACCAATATCAATTTCTTGGTTTTGATATTGTATTATAGCTATGTAACCTGTTGTCATATTTTGGGAAAGATGGATAAATATACAAGGGAATTTCTGTACTGCTTTTGGAACTTCTCTGAGTTTAGAGTCCTTTTAAATTACAATTGTTTTTTATCCCAAATGTAAAGTGATGTATCTTTTTGTTTGGCTTTGTGTCTATATATACTATAAGCTGACAAGAAAAAACACCATCTTAAATTTAACAAAACCATTTTCAAAATTGAGACAATTATAAACACCAAAGGGTTAAGTTTTTCACATTTGTTCATGAATGAAAAAATATGGGCCCGGCTAGATAGCTCAGTGGATAAAGAGCGCGCTGGGGTACCACATGGGAGGCCCCGGGTTCGGTTCCCGGGGACCTCTCCAAGTGGGCAGATGGCTTTGAGAAAGGCAAGCCGCCATGGGCAGGGCAGAGCCACCGTGGGCAAGGCAAAAAGCCGCCACGGGCAGGGCGGAGCCCCCACGGGTATTGCAAAGTCACCCGTGAAAAGCGGAGCTGCTGCCTGCAAACCACGGAAGCTGGCAGCCCACAAAAACATGGAGGACTGCTGCCTGCAAAACATGGAGCGGAGCCGTCCGTGAAAACGGAATGGAGCCACCCTCGAACGGAGCGAACCGCCACCGCGGAGGGCCAACTCGGTGTGTCGCCGGAAAGATGGGGGGAGACAAGAAGCAGACATAGAGAAACACAGAAGAATGGGCACACAGCAAGAGCGAGCGGGGGGGGGGATATGTAATAAAAAAAAATCTATTCAAAACTTGTCTGTCATAAAATCATTCACCCAATCATTTGTTCAACATATATCATTTGAATGCCTACTAGGTGCTTAGAGTTTAATTATTAAACATTGGTTTGTTTCTCCTAATAAATAACAAAATAGCTAGAAATAAAAAAAAAAAACATAAAAAGAGAATATCATTTGCAATGAGACCATAAAGCTAAAAGCTCTGCCACAGAAACAGTTTGGTTTTGTGTTTATGAACTTGTTGACATGTAGTAAGTTAGTAGTTCTTTCATTCTCCCTGATATCTATTGGTTAAGTTGTCAAAATTTAGGGTGCTTTAATTTGCCAGGGCTTCTAGGGTAAATGCCCACAATGGATTGGCTTAAACAATGGGACTTTATTGTTTTATGGTTTTTGTGGCTAGAAGTCCAAAAGCAATGTCTCAACAGGCCATGCTTTCTCCCAGACTCTGTAACATTCTGACACTGATGTGCCACAATCCTTGGGGTTAGGTGGCTTGCTTTCCTGCCCCCCTCATATCTCCTCAGTCTCCTCTTGTGGCTTCCTCTGACTTCTGGCTTTTATGGACTGACTGTCTGAATTTCTTCTCTTTAGAAGGCCTCTAGTCATATAGATCACAGCCCATCTTGATTCAACTTGGCTTCATCTAAACAGGTTCTACTTTGAAGATCCTATTCACAAATGAGTCCATACCTTAACAAATAATAACATCTTCAAAGGCTCTATTTACAAATGGCTTCAAACCAGAGGAACAAAGATTAAGACTTAAACATGTCTTTTGTGGGGAGCATAATTCATTCTCCAACATAGAGCTACTTCTCTCATTGTTCCAATTTGCTAATTTCTCTGTTATAGTTGCCCTTGGATTTTAATGTTACCATAAGACAAAGTAGCAACATAATAAAAAGTATTTTATTACAGGTTATGTCTTCTTATCCCTTTAATAGGAAGAATCAAATGGCTTGGTCTACTATTAAAATTCTCATGATAATTTTATAAGTATTTGGAGACATTATTGTTTTGTCTCCTTTGACATCTGTGAAACAGGCTAGTAAAATACATAATCAATAGAAGGATCTGGAACCTGGCAAGAAGTCCATGTGGATATTGATACCTCCAAGATGGCTGCTGGAAGAATCTCATGAGATTCTGCTTTTCGGAATGAGTTCTCCTCCAGAAGCCAGGAGAAGCCCCAGATAGTCTCCAGGGACATTATCACTGAGTCCTTCAGGGGGATTGATGGGTGGGGTAATAAATCAAAACAACAAACAGCTAGAACTACTCCCATGCCATTAGCAAAGGGGTGGAATAATTAATGGTCCAAAAAGCAGGCGCAAAGTCTGAATAGCTCTCTCTTGCCTTCTGTATCCTGCTCTCACCATGCCCCCCATGCATGGATCAACACGTAAGTAAAACCTGGACATTTATAATCTATAATGGAAAATTGTAGTCTATAAATCAGCCCTCTTTATCACTCTTCAACCCCTTCCTCTACCTGGGACCTATGATCTGTTATTTTCTCCCATTTCTCCTCCCTCCCTACCTTAATAAATTACTGGCCTAATCAACGTGATGTGCTCTTGAAATTCATTCCTGCAACATAGTGAAGAACCTAGACAAAATCCAGTAACATCTGTATTAAACATTTACATTCTAAATTCTTTGATTTTGCAAACCTCTCTTCCATCATTTTTGAGATAAAGATACTTTATTTTAGAAAAAACTCACATTTATAATGGCTCCTATAACATAGAAGTTTGTTTTTGTCATTTATCCATACTATTTTGGCAGGGAACTTCCCATGGATTAATTGTATTCAGTTCTTAAAAATAGTATATTTCAATAACTATGAATAACATTAAACTTTTAAAAAATACTATTGAATATATATGCAATTTCTAGGGAAAACGAAACCTTTTTGAAATTATAATTATAGAAATGCTTTGTTCTCTTTGTATTTTGGTTTTCTTCCACCTGTTTGCCTTGAATTTTAAAAAAACATTTTTGATCACATGCCTTCTGTGGTGTTTTGGAGGCCATTGAAGAGAGAGAGGTGTAGTGTTTGTGAAATTATTTATAGACAAACTCATATGTGAATTGAAATAGTACTGCATCAGTTCCCATTTTACTTTTCTGGCTAAGTTCCTGAATCCAGTAATATGCAATTATAGTAACTGCCAAAATGAACACTAGCTCAATAGAAATAAGAAATCAACCTGGTGTTCTTGCCTCTGAAAAGTAATTACCTAGCTGCATCAAGAAAATAAGAATCATCATGTAAAGAATACTAAGGCTAAGCTATCAAGGACTACTGGAAAATGCTATGGCTGGACCTAAAGGCTATTTGGACCGTTACGTGTAAAACAGGTCAACAGAAAACTATTCAACATAATGAGTTTGGGAAAATGTTTGAATTGCTTTTTTCATGTTGCTGTGTATGGGCTTTCTTAGAAGGCCAATTTGGGTCTGACGCAGAGAGATTGATAGAGGAAACATTTTTAAAAGCGTTTTTCCTTTAGAAACTACATCAATGTCATCATCTCCATATCCTAAGCCTAGGGTAATGTTTTCTTCCCACAGAAAATTAGTCTCTCCCTTGGGTTGGCAACTGGGGTATGGTTGTGAGTATTAGGGTATTTCTGTGTTCCTCTAGCAAAGAAAATCACCCTATGGTTTCTCAGAGACAGACTTAGCGTTCATGAAAAAGAAACTGCTCTTGCTTATAGTAGTTCATGGATGGAGAACAGTCTGCAATTCTGTTTCTCCTCAGACACTGACATTTTCCCCATTGTGTTTCATACTGTCCCTCAAGGAAGACCTCAAGAAAACTCTTCACTGCATGATGTGACACCAGTCTCTGATAGATCAGTTACACAATGCTTTACTATTAAAAATAGTTTTGATTATAAAAATAACTCACTTTAAAAGTAAAAGAAAAACATTAAATGCAGACATTTTCTATATTTTTCTAAGCTATTCTAAACAACATCTTGTTGGGATATAGGCCCTGGTTCTAGTCAGTGTAGAGGCTGATCAAGACACTATGAGTCCCATTTGCTTTTATTAGTGTAATATTCAAATTAGGGTACTGTGGACACCAACAGAATTATTTTAGAAGCATATAAAAATTACAGAGGTGGGCTCTCCTCCCCAAATCTGAAGTGCCTCTCTTAAGAGCACTGAATGTTGTATGGCTGTGATTACCATACCAGACCCTTACCCCATGAGGACCATTGCCTACCAAACCCCAGCTGCTTCTATTTGAGATGACTCAGTTGATGACACTTCCATAAAAGGAATGAAGAGACCTACAATTTGCCTTTTGTGATAATTTTTGTCCCATTTCTAACCATGTGAATCCAAGTGGAGAGATTTATAACATTTTCATTATTGCTTTCCATGAATGTTTGATAGTATGCACCAACAAAATCATCAGTCTTTATTTTATTTAAGAAAATATTTTTGCCTGCCATATCAATTACTTCTATGAATTCCCTTTTTCTAGAAAATACAACTTTCTGGGCATCCATGAAGCCAAAATTATTTTCACAATAATATGATGATATTGTATGCCTTTTCCATTGTGTTGTCATTTGCTTTGATGCTGCAGAAGGAATGATGGGTAAGACAGCTGGCATCTTAGCACAAATACAGAGTGGCACCACACTGTATTATAAGACAATGTATTGGTAGCCATTATATTCTTCACCACCATGTGTGTGTAGTTAAGGGGAAAAGAGCAATTTCATTTAGGAAGGCTTTGATGAAGCAATAATAATTATTCTATTACTAAATATTAAATATTAATTTATTATTCTGTGTTGTGTAATAAGAAGCATGCACAAAGTACTTCTGCTTCACAGTGATATCTCAAGGAAAACCGCTTGTGCAATTGATTGAGATGAAAGCTGAACCAGCCACTTTTTAAATGAACATTTATTTATACTTTAAAGAACAGGGAATAGACAAAACCATAGTTGTTCAGATGCAGGTAGTTGGTAGATATTTTATTGAAAATAAACAAAGTGATAATACCATTTAAAGAAAAACATCTGGAAGAATTTGTTGCCAAGAATATAATTTGATTTTTAGCAAAAAGAATTTTTGGAAAACTCATGTCAGTAGCACTGTACTTAGTGACTATTCTGAGCTTGATAGTGATATTTACCAATGTTATTTTTTTATATTATATAATGAAAGTTGTCAACATAAGAAATAATCAATATTAGAAAAATCATGCTTGATGTCACAAAACCATGCATGGCTAAAATACCCATTGAAAGTGCAAGAAACACCAATGTATTTTTATGTAAGAGAAAATGAAAAAGATTCAGCACTGTAAATAATCTCTAAAGAACTAACAATTATCAAGTGTTGGAGTTCTTTTGGAGAAAAATATCCAAAATCATCTGAAAAGACCATTAAAATGTTTCTTTCTTCCAACTATGAACCTGTATGATACTTGGATTTTCTTAATTTCCTTCAAGAAAAACAACATATCACAGCAGATTGAGTACAGAAGCCAATCTGACTATCTAGCTGTCATCTAATAAGTCTGACGTAAAAGAGATTTGCAAAAATGTAAAACTGTGTCGTTCTTCTCCTTATTTTTTATTTTTGGAAAAATATAGATTTTTGAAATAAAAACATATTATGCTAACCTACAGTGGGTAAATTATTTTTTAAACAAATAAATATTCTAAAATTCCTTAATTTCATCTAGTATGATAAATACCATAAATATAACCCACATTACAAAAAAAAAACCCTGAGATGTACAATAATTTTTCAGAGTGAAAATCTATCTTGAGTCTAAAATGTTTGAGAACTATTCTTCTATTATATTAAAATTCATTTGTTTATGCTTATTGTGTCTCGTTCTGTATCAGCTATTTATTTCTATGAAAAAATACCTCAAAATCTTAATGTCTTAAAACAACCACTATTTATTATTATTTCTCTGTACTCTATGGATCAGCTAGTTGGTGCTGCTATTCTGAGCCAGTATCAGATGATCTGAAGTGGGCTCACTTATGCATATGCAGGTATGTTTGAGGATTGGCTGACTACTGGTTGGAGTAATGGAGCTATTTCTCATTAGCAAACAGGCTAGCACAATTTTTTACATGTGGCAGAAATAGAATTTCAAGTGTGACAGAGGAAGCATGCAAGGGCCCTTGAGGCCTGGGCTTGGAGCTTACACAACACCACTACCACTTAATTTTTGTTGGTTAAAGTAAGTCACAAGGGCAGCCCAGTTTCAAGGGATGGGAAGATAGATTCCACCCCTTGATGGAAGTTGCTGCAGAGTGTCATTGCATACAGGCCTGTATACAAGGAGAGAATAATTGTGGCCATATTTGCTAATAAACTACTCCACAGCCTTACAGAATACATAGTCTTACCAGAATACAAACTCAAAAAAGGAAGGATTTTTCTGACATTTTTGCTTACCAATGCATCCCATAGCTCAGTACAGTGCATAATCAAGAAATATTTGTAAGACAACAATAATATGCAAGAGGTGGTGATCTGAGAGAAATTCAGGTGTCTAAAATTGTGTGTTCCTCTTAGATATTGAAAAATACTATGATTCCGTAGATAAATATTCCTATTAGAATTTAAGCTCTTTGAGATTCAGAACTACACATAGCACCTAACAGGACCTGCATAAATATTTGTTAGATTAATAAACAGGTTTACCCATTGAATGAAGAAAAACAAAACTATTTAAAGAAATAGAAAAATGGGCCCGGCTAGATAGCTCAGTGGATAAAGAGCTCGCCGGTGTACCACATGGGAGGCCCCGGGTTCGGTTCCCGGGGACCTCTCCGAGCGGGCAGACGGCCTTGAGAAAGGCAAGACGCCATGGGTGGGCCAGAGCCGCCGTGGGCAAGGCAAAAAGCCGCCACGGGCAGGGCTGAGCCCCCACGGGCATGGCAAGGTCACCCGTGAAATGCGGAGCTGCTGCCCGCGAAAGCGGAAGCCGGCAGCCCACAAAAACATGGAGGACTGCTGCCCGCAAAACATGGAGCGGAGCCACCCGTGAAAACGGAATGGAGCCACCCTGGAACGGAATGAGCCACTGCCGTGGAGGGCTGACTCGGCACGTCGCCGCAGGGACGGGGGGAGACAAGAAGCAGACATAGAAAAATAAAACACAGAAGAATGGACACACAGCAAGAGCAAGCAGAAAGGGGGGGGGGATATGTAATAAATAATAAATAAATCTTTAAAACAAAAAAAGAAATAGAAAAATATTATGAAATTTGAATAATTACTTATTTAGAAGCACACTTAATACTAATTATTACCTTTTTGAAAGATAATTATGCAGGCAAGTATTTTATACAGCATAAAAGAAATAAAACTAATTATGGATTATATAAAAACAAAAGCATAGATAGTAGGATGAAAGAGGAAATTCCAATCTAGGGCTTCTTTAAACGTTTCCTTCTCACTTCATATTTGCCCTTTATACTCTATGATTTTATAAACAACCAGGGAAATAGTGGTGATTCTTAAGACTGAAAGAAAAAAATTGTAATCAACAATTCTAATTGCAGCATTATTCATAATCTGAGAAAATGCAAATAACAACAACCTTCACAGAGCAAAATCATTAAGAGGAATAATGACATTAAAATGATAACTTTGAAATTAGGATATGGGAAATTTAAGAAATCAGAGTACAAATACCAAATTTCAATTATACCAAATATACATAAATATTTAGATAAGAAATGGACAGAAACTTGGGAAAATTGAAAACTAGGATATAGAATTTTGAGTTTTTCTTGTTTTTACTGGTTTTTGGATATTATTCTAAATGCAAAATAAACACAAAATTTAAAAGACTTGAAAATTGGAAGAAATATATGACTGGATATTATTATCATTTCTGAATATGTTGGCCTTTGTGGCTGTTCTTTCTTCAATTGTTGAATGAAAGTAACATTTGCAAAAAAGCATTTGATCTTTGCCTCAGAGAAAAGATGTGCTTAATAATTCTTATGTGGTAGGGAAAATATGTATGCCCTTTACTAAAAAAACTCCTTATAAATAATATTTTATAAATAATCATGCATGCCTCAGAGTCAAAATAAATATCAGTGTAAATATCAAAATACAACATTTTGAAGAGCACAGTTACAAAGCATAAGTAATATTCATCCTTTTTGCCCAAGACTGCACGATAAGCAATGACAAAATGTTCCAGTGTTTGGCTTAGTGGTCTCTAGATTAGACATTGCTACTTCAATAATGTGGATAAAATTTTCAGAGGACCACAAATGATTTGGATTTTTTTAAGTATCCTTAGCTGAAATATGGTTATAGTACTTAGTTCTGCAGTTTGAATAAAATATCTATCATATAGGAAAACAATGAAATTGGCCTTTCTAGAGCTTTTACATAAGTAGTACATTAAAAAGTACATACAATTCAGGGCTTAAAGTGTAGCTAAAAGTGTGGAGACTAACTTAAAACAACTACAATTTTCACCTATAAGCTCAGCTATTCCAAAAGGTACTATTCATTTGTTCCAATCAATATAGATAGAATGCAAAATTAAAAATCAGACATAGTCTATAGACCAGCGTAAGCCATCCTCTTCATAATTGAGTTCCTCTGATACCTGCTAGCTGACTAACAAAAGCAATTTTCTTTTCGTAAAGAATCAATTATTAAATCTCCTTGAAAGAAACAGCAGGAATCTTATCTAAGCTATTCGGGATTATTCCATAATCTTCAAATTTTCCTCTTGCTGAAAAAAAAGGAATATTTTCCATTTTCACATTAATTTTCCTGTGAGTCTGTTTAGAGCAAATAAGCATAGAATAATTATATATAAAAATGTTCAGGCTACATTATTTCATATTTCTGTTAGCAGAACCTTGGAAAATATAATAGCATGTGATTATTCTCATTTCTACTAATCAGATGCTTCTGAACACTAAAAAAAAAAACCTTACTGTGCTAAGAATACTTTAGAGTTATAAAAATAGAGAATCTAAACTATAGCAATTGAAAGAGGAGCATTCTCCCTTTGCCAAAATGTGAGGTTTCAATTTTTTCTTTTAATTTAGACAGAAAGTCACTTGTAATTTTTGAGACTAAGTTCAGATTAAGGTAAAACATACTTTAAAAAATACTATGTGTTGAGAAATAAGCCAGACATAGAAAGACAAATATTATATGATCTCTTTTATACAAATTCATGGAGAAAGATTATAGGAAACAAGGAGCCAGAAGATGTGTGGAATAAAGGAGTTATTTTTTAATAGCTGCCAGTTTCTGTTTGAGGTGGTGAAAAAGCTTGGGCAATGGATGTTGCTGACGGTAGCACAAAATTGTCAATGTCAATACCATTGATTCTAAACTTGATAGTTTACAATGAAAAATTTTGAGTTTCATATATATTACTATAATTAAAAAGTTAAAATAAATAATATGGTTTATATGCTTTAATAATGATATACTAATTCAAAAAATATTATTTTTTAGATAATACACATATACATATGTGTGTGCACATACATATTACATGCTCACACCATATATGCTTCTTTAGGATAAAGAAGTTTATAAAGTTAAATTATTAAAACCAATAACCTCTCATGATACCAATAGTAATATAAATGGAAAAATAGTAAGTATGATTTTATATCTTCCATGTATGTTGTGATATTTCTTAATACTCTGGTAGCGAATAGAAGGCCTATAGACACAACGGAGTAATCTATGGAAATGTAATGTCCGTTCTAATAAGTTTAATAGACCACAAAATACCCTCTTATTTTTTTTTTTAAGATTTATTTTTTATTTCTGCTTTTTTTGTCTCTACCCTCCCCCTTCCCCCCCACCCCCACTGCGGGGACGCTGCGAGTCACTTCACCAGTGAGTGGTGGCCTTGCCCACTCGCGGGCGGCTTGCCCTGCTTCCAGCGGCTCTGCCCTGCCTGCGGGTGGCTCCACCCTGCCCGTGGTGGCTCCGATCTGCCCGTGGTGGCTTTTTGTCCTGCCCACAGCGGCTCTGCCCCGCCTATGGCGGCTTTTGCCTTCTCAAGTGGTCTGCCCACCCGGAGAGGCCCCAGGGACCGAACCCAGGGCCTCCCATGTGGTAAACCGGTGCCCTATCCACTGGGCTATACAGCCAGCCCCTGCCCTCTTATTTTTAAAACTGCTTTTTTTCATGCTGTTCCCTAACCCATTCTGCCCAGCACAATCATATCCTTCATAAACTAGTTCAAATAGTTTCTCCTTGTGGCCTTCCTTGATCAATCAGAAAGCAGTATTCTCTTCTATAAATGAGCAACAACAGGAATAATAGTCACTCTCACTTAGAGTTTCACATATTACTGATATGGCATTTATTTGTACATGTGTCTTATTTTTGCATTTATTTATTTATTAAACAATTGTCTACTACATTCCAACTACAGTTCTAGACATTACAGCATTGAGGGGAGTGGGTGTAGCTCGGTGGTTGAGCACCTGCTCTGCATATACGAGGTCCTGGGTTCAATCTCTGGTACATTTTAAAAGGAAAAAAAATAAAAAGGATATAGCATTGAGCAAAACAATGACCTGTACTCAAGGACTTTGTTTTTACTTTAGGCAAACAATAAATGAATACTAGCATATGTTAATCTGAAAGGCTACAAGAAAAAAGCCAATAATGGATGAGAGAATAAAACTGCTCTTTTATATAGTATAACCTAGGAAGGTGATATAGATTGAATGGTAAGTTCCAAAAAGACATGTTTGAATCCTATCTCCTGATCTAATGAATGTGATCCTATATGAAAATAAGATCTTTGAAGATACTATAAGTAAAATGAAGCTAAACTGGATTAAGGCGGGTCCTAATCCAACATGACTGGTGTCATTACAAGTAGAGGGAAGTTTGGGCACAAATAGCAGGAAACAGACAGAAAGGACCACACAGGCTGAGATTAAATTTTGCCACAAGTCAAATAACACCTGGAATTGCCAACAAGCCACTGACAGACTCTACAGACTTCAGAGAAAGCATGGCCCTGCCAACAAACTTGATTTTGGCCTTCAGTCCTCTAGAACTTCTGTTATTTTAAGCCAAGTAGTTTGTGGTAATTTGTTACAGCAGCCCTGGGAACTAAGACAGGAGGTCTTTCGGATGAGGTGAATTTTCTTACCAGCTTTATGTAATTGTTACACGTGTATCCCATAACATCTGTCTCCTATTTCTTTGTGCATCCTCCAGAGTTCCTACATATTAGGAAACATACCTGTACCCATCCATACCATTCACAAAGTTTTCTTTCCAATAAGAGGAAATATAATACTTCTGGCCTCCCTGTATTTTTTATCATCTCTCAATGACTTATATGATTATTTCATTTAGGATAATGATTCTGTACTAGCTTAGCTCTTCCCTTTCTGTTCTTTTTCTTGGGAGCCATCTTTCTACAGAGATAATATATTCTATTATTCTCAGGCATTTGATAAAGACCTGGTCCCCTAGAGGAGACCTAAAACGATGCCATACTGTCATTGACTGAGTGATTCTGTTTATATCAAATGTTTGTTATTAAGAAGACTACTCACCCACACATATAAGTCCAGTCTCTAATGTCTACTTTCTTAGTCAAATACATTTTATTTTGCTTCCATATGACTAACATATTTCTTTTATTTTTCAATTCCTTTGGAATCCAATGGGGAAATGGAATGCTATTCAAAGCAACATACTTAGGAGTGATTTAGAGAGGACAAGACTAGAAAAATCATCTAGAAAAGAAGAACAGAAATGAGTGAGGAATCCCAGGAGTATATCTTATCAAGGATTCTTAAAAAAATAAGAAAGCTTATTTGACAAAGAAAGATTCAAGCATTGTATTAAATATCCCTGAAGAGGCAAGTAAAGTGAGGGGGAAAGGAGTATGTACCTTTGGATTTGGCAACATAAGAATCATTTGTATCCATTGAAAAAGTTGTTTCAGTGGAGTGGAAGAGGAGAAAGTGATGTTGGAATGAGACGAAGAGTGAAAAGGCATGGAACAAGTGCCAA
>PVKH010013291.1:0-16915 GCA_004027955.1 Chaetophractus vellerosus | reverse complement strand
CCATGGGCGGGCCGGAGCCGCCGTGGGCAGGGCAAAAAGCTGCCACGGACAGGCAAAAGCCGCCACGGGCAGGGCAGGTCGCCTGCAAATCGAGCACAGCCAGCCACCCGCGAACTGAAAAAGCCGGCCGTGATGGAAGCAGAAGCCGCCCACAAGCAGGGAAAGCCGCGCCTGCGCAGTGACCAAGTCTCGGCGCGTCCCCGCAACGGGGGGGAAGGGGAGATATGTAATAAAATAAATAAATCTTAAAAAAAAAAAAAAAAAGAGGAGTGATTCCACCAGGAGACACAAGAACGATTTCATTAAACTGGAAGTTAAAAACTGACCACTTTGGGCTCCTCATGCCTCTGTATCAACAGGCAAAAAAGGGAATTACTGTACTGGCTGGGTGATTGTTCCTGATTATCAAGGGAAATAGGACTGAAACTACATAATGGAGATGAAGAGTTTGCCTGGAATACAGGACATCCCCTAGGGTGTCTCTAAGTACTACCATGCCCTGTGATTAAAGTCAATGGAAAACTGCAACAACCCAATCCAGGGAGGACTACCAATGGTTCAGAAACTTCTGGAATGAAGGTTTGTGTTACTCCCCCCCTGCCCTGAGGCAAAGAACCAAGGCCAGCTGAGGTGCTTGCTAAATGTAAAGGGAATATGGAATGGGTAGTGGAAAAAGGTAGTGATAAATACAAAGTACCACCATGTGACCAGTTACAGAAATGGTCAAGAATATTTCTTACTTGTTTTGTTATGAGTAAATCAGTATATGTACATAAAACAAATATCGTTGTTTTTTCCTTATCTTATTCCCTTATCACATGACATAAGTTGTATCCATTTCATGCTGTAATATTTAAATATAGGATATCAAGTTTAAGAGTGAATATTACCCAAGGATTTGTACCCTATTCTGAAGAGATTTGGTGTGTTTCCAGTTGTATGCAGCACAATTGAGTACTGTTAGGTAAAAAATGTCTGTTATTGTTTTATTTAGAGATAAAGTATGTTTTACAGTGATGGGTATGGCTACCAAGTTGACAAAGGGTGGACTGCGATGATTAGGTTCATGTGTCAGTTTGGCCAGGTAATGGTGACCAGTTGTTTGGTCAAGCAAGCAATGACCTAATTGTTACTGTGAGGACATTGTGTGGACTTAAATCATCAGTAGAATGATTGCATATATGGTTGATCATATCTACAATCAACTGAGGAGATTGCCTTTAGCAATGAGAGACATCTGAATAAGCATCATAGGTTTGAGATAATCATTTCTTTTAATCCTAGAGGGAATCATCCTTTTTGTTTGTTTACAGTTGAATTATTGACCAAAAAGACAGAAAACTACAAGTGTTGGAGAGGATGTGGAAAGATAGGAACACTTATTCACAGTTGACGGTAATGAAGAATGGTACAGCCACTGTGGAGGACTGTTTGGCAGTTCCTAAGGAAGTTGAATATAGACTTGCCACGTGACCCAGCAATACTGCTACTAGTTATATACCCAGAAGAACTGAGAACAGTGACATGAACAAACATCTGCACATCGATGTTCATAAAGGTGTATTCACAATTGCCAAAAGATGGAAACAACCCAGGTGTCCATTAACCTATGAATGGATAAACAAACAGCAGTGTATACACATAATGGAATATTATACAGATGTAAGAAGAAATGAAGTCGTGAAGCATATGACACTATGGATGAACCTGGAGGACATTATGCTGAGTGAAGCAAGCCAGATACAAAAAGACAAATACTGTATGATTGTGCTATTATGAACTAAATATATTATATAAACTCATGGAGTTAATAATTAGAATATAGGTCACTAGAAAACAGAGTGAGGGTAGAGAATGGAAAGCTGAGGGTTAATCTGTGAATTTGTAAAAAAAAAAAAAAAGGTTTGTGTGATAATCTTTGGAAATGAATTGAAATGGTGAAAGCACATCATATGTTTATAACTAGCAGAGATTTTATATGGGTATGACAGTAGTTGAAAGGGAAAGTCTATTCATGTATATTACTAGAAGGAAAGCTTAAAAATGTAACATGGGACTGCAAAACATAGTGAAACCTCATATGAAATACAAATGTGATAATATTGCATATATAAGAGTGTTTTTACAAAAAATAAATACAAATAAACTACAGAGACAAACACAGAATAGCAACTATGCACGGCAGGGGAAGCATAGGGAGATTGAGAAGTGACAAGATTTTTTTTGTTTGCCTGTTTTTTATATTATTATTATTATTGGGATAATGAAAATGCTCTAATAATGATTGAAGTGATGGATGCACAGCTACGTGATTATAGCAAATACCATTGATTGTAAAATTTGAATGGAAAAAAAGGAAGGGAAAATAAAGGAAAGCAGAAGAAAATTCTAAATGCCCTTAATCAGAAGACACCTAAAGGCCAGAACCTCAACCAAAAGAAGGAAGGTTTGAAAACAAGAGTACTCACTAACAGAAACCCCAGGGCCATTGCAGAGACAACAGAACACAAGGGGCTCTAGGAGCAACCATGCTTGAATCCACCTGAGGTCCCCGGGGAGTTCCAGGAAAATGGCATCAATATAGGTAGGCACTGCCCAGCTCTTCCACAAAAAAAATGACAGAGAAGAGGCAAAATCCTACCCACATGAGCTGTTATGGAAATCCACAGAGCAGGAGGCTTCAGGGCATCAATCTGAAGGGAGCTGGACAAACAGATAAAAAGCCCAAGGGAAAACCAGAACACAGACAACTGCAAGGATACAGAATAAGAGGAACCAAGCATCAAAAATTAATCTTATGACACACAAAGCAACAACAAAATAAAACCCTAGAGTAGAAAGAGAAGCTAACCAACCAAATAAGCCTATCAAGATAAACAGATGCCCAGACACCAACAAAAAATGATAAGCCATACTAAGAAACAGGAAGACATGGCCCATCTAACGAACAAACTAAAAAACAGGAGGAGATGCAGAATGTGGCGCAATTAATCAAGGACTTCCAAACAAGTATCATGAATCAACTTAATGAAGTGAAGGAAGAGATAAAGGATATTAAGAAGATACTGGGTGGACATACTGAAAAAATTGTAAACATACATAAAAGATAACAGACATAATGGTGATGAATGGCACAATGCAAGAAATCAAAAATACACTGGAAGCACATAACAGCAGATTTGAACAGGCAGAAGAAAGAATCAATGATATGGAAGATAGTACAGCTGAAATCAGACAGATAGTAAAACAGATAGATAAAGAGATAGAAAAAATCTAGCAGGGACTTAGGGATTTGAATGACAACACCAAACACACAAACATACACATAATAGGCATCCCAAAGGAAGAAGAGAAGGGAAAGGGGCAGAAGGAGTATTGAAGGAAATAATGGCTGAAAATTCCCAACTCTATTGAAGGACATGGACGTACATGTCCAGGAAGCACAGCACACCCCAAACAGTATAAATCATAACAGGCCTACCCCAAGACATGTACTTGTCAAATTTTCCAATACTCAAGACAAAGAGAGAATACTGAAAGCAGCAAGAGAAAAGAGATCCATTACATACAAGGGAAGCTCAGAAAGATTAAGTGCTGATTTCTCATCTGAAGCCATGGAGGCAAGAAGACAGTGGTATGGCATAGTTAAGGTGCTAAAAGAAAAAAGTTCCAGCCAAGAATTCTCTATCCAGCAAAGCTGGCATTCAAAAATGAGGGAGAATTCAAAATATTCACATATAAACAGAAATTAAGACAGTTTGTCAATAAGAAACCTGCCCTTCAAGAAATACGAAAAGGAGTTCTGCAGGTTGAAAGAATAACTAAAAAGATAAAAAGAGAAATAAAAACAGCAATATGGCACACATAAACCTAAAGAAAATATGGTTAATGCAAGTAATTCCTTGATGGTAACAACATTGAATGTTAATGGATTAAACTCTCCAATCAAGAGACACAGATTGGCAGAATGGATAAGGAAATATGACTCATCTATATGCTGTCTACAAGAAACTCACCTTAGACCCAGGGACACAAGGAAGCTGCAAGTAAATGGTTGGAAAACAATTTTACATGCAAACAATAATCAGAAAAGGGCAGGAGTAGCTATACTAATATTGGACAAAATAGACTTTAATGCAAAAGACAAAGAAGGACCCTATATGTTAATAAAAGGGGTAATCTATCAAGAAGAAAGAACAATCATAAACATTTATGCATCTAATCAAGGCACCTCAAAATATATGAGGCAAACATTGGAAAAACTAAGTGGAGAAGTAGATGCCTCTACAATTATAGTGGGAGACTTTAATACACCTTTATTACAATTAGACAGAACATCTCGACAGAGAATCAATAAAGAAACAGAGACCTTGAATAACACATTAGATGATCTGGACCTAATAGACATATAGAGAACATTACACCCAAATACAGAGTAGAGTCACTTCAGATCCTACTCTGAACACCAGAAATGTTGACTGAGAAATTACAGACTGACCTGCAAGGCAACAGCAGTGTTTATTTGGGGTCTTAGAATTGCAATTTGGGAAAAACAGAATCTGGTAAGAACCCAAATTCTGTCCCATCTTGGGGCTTCTAAGTAAGAGTTTTTAAAGAAAATGAAGAATATTACATAAATTGTTTGTAAAGAATTATGATTGGTGGATATTTGGGGCTTTCCAAATGTCCTTCAAGTGAGACAATCTACTGATTTGTCTTGTAATTGGTTCATGGCATCCAGATGTCCTCAGAAACATTGTTGCTTTTAGTTTTGCATATCTTGGCAGTTTGTGATATCTGGATGAGATGTGCATAAGAGTAACTTACTGAATGGCCTCCCAATTCCATTTTAAATCTCTTAGCCATAGTAACTTCATTTAGTTATATTTCTTTTCTCATAATCACTAGATTATCATCTTTAGAAGATGATATAAGGAAGATGCAAGTGTTGTGCATTTTCCAGAAATTCAATGTTTACTTACATTAACTTCATTATAAAATAGAAATGCCTTTGTTATAATATGAGGAAAAAGAATACAAAATTATATATGAACCATTATATACAAACTGAAACTCAAAAACACTATGCTTAGAAAAGAGACTAGAAGGAAATAAACTATCACTATATAGTGAGCTTAGAGATGGTTTGTACTGTTTGTTTGTTTTTTATGACTTTGAGCATATGTACTTCCTTATAATGTTCTGTATTTTCTGATTTTTAAAAATAAAACAATGGAACTTCATATTCCACAGAGATTCAGTGCCAAGTCAGCACATAACACAAAATTCATGTATATGCAAAATTATCTTGAACATCACTTAAATTGGGCTGTCTCTAAGAAAGTCCAACTGTGATTCTTTTTTTTTTCACTCATTGTCTGTTTGTTTTCTTTAAGAGGCACCAGGAACCAAACCCAGGACATCCTATGTGGGAGGCAGGTGTTCAACTGCTTGAGCCACATCCACACACCCCCAACTGTCATTTAAAGAATATTCAGGGTAATTGTGCAATATAGTTAATTTTCCCTCTACCACTGGAATTGTTGATGTTTCTTGGGTTGAGCACCAGATGAAGCAGTAGACAGGCAATGAGGTGCCATATTATAAGAAAAATCTACATATCTTCTTTTTAAAAAAAATTATTTTCATTTATTCATATATCCCCCCCTTGCTGCCTGTGCTCGCCATGTTCATTGGCTTTGTGTTCCTCTGTGTCCGCTTGTCTCCCCAATGCGGCATCACACTGAGTCAGCTCACCGTACGGCGGCTTGCCTTTTCGCAGTGGCTTGCCTTCTGCTCGTGGTGGCTTGCCTGCTTGTGGCAGCTTGCTTTCTCCAGGAGGCCCTGGGAACCAAACCCAGGGCCTTCCATGTGGTAAACCAGAGCCCCACCAATTGAGCCACAGCTGGTTCCCAACATGATATCTTCTTAGAATCATACTCAACATACTCATATCAGAGACACTCAGGAATCATAAATAAACGAAGGCAAAGCAGGTTTACACCTCCCATCTCATGCCTTCTCAGGGGCTCAATGAGTGGAATGTTAGGCATCTATCATTTAGATTATTTTCTTCCTCTCTTATTTTTGTGGAACTGAGCTCATATAGTTGTATTTACATAAGTTAAATGTGCATGTGATGAGACTCCACTGTATATAGTGCTTTAATAATAGGAAATAACAGGAAAAAATAAATCTGTATTTTGGGAAGGCACATACTCTGGAATACATAAATATATGCACACCTATTTTCATTCCTTTACTCCTGTCTTTCAACAAACATAACTGAGTGACTGCTATTTCCAGCACTGGGAAGATAATGGAGATAGAAGGGAAAGATAAAAGTCACTGACACTTCCACCTGAACATACATAAAAGGTATATAAAATTGTTCAAATGCTCACAGGGCATGGTCACGGGGTAAAGAATTACTCAATAAATGAGAGAATACTGAATTCCCATCATGGAGAGCTCTGCCATATTCTCCAGGAGAGTAGCAACAGCCCCCCCCCCCAAGTGCAGGGGCAGTGTCTGGCAAAGGAGGATGATCCATTGATGGGGACTTGTTATTGATGACTAGCCTTATGAGTCTTTTCTCTTGAAATTGAAACAGCCTAGTGTTATGGGGTGCCTAAGAGTTACCTCTTGAGAGCCTCTTGTTGCTCAAATATGGCCTCTCTCTAAGCCAAACTCAGTATATGAATGCATTACCTTCCTCCCAGCATGGGACATGACTCCTGGGGATAAGCCTCCCTGGCAACAAGGGATTACTAACAAGTGCCAATGGGCAATACGACTGGAAAAAGACTTCAAATAAAAGGGGGAAATGGTAAAGACAAATGAGTTCATAGGGCTAAGTGACTTCAAAGTGAGTCGGGAGGTCAACTCAGAAGTAACACTTATGCATATCCCAGTAGGACCTCCTAGGCTTCCAATATTGATATCATCCCAAACAGAGGGGCTCCTGAAGGCTCTGGAGACATCCAGGTCCTATATCAGGGCAGATAGCCCCAGAGTTTGATGCCTTACCAGTGGGCCCTAATTTGGAATCCTTGTTCCTAAGAGTGATAGAGTCTGATCAAAATATGTCTTCCCTGCACATGGTCCATCTGTCTCTTCTATTCAAACCTATATGTGATGCCAGAGTTTTAGGTGAACTTCCAGAGAGCAGAGTCTATGGACTGTCCATGTGCCAGCTGGGTCCAAAAGTTCGGTGGAGCTGCAACTCCTACTCTACAACTCAATGGACTCACCCAGGACACCTAGTGGGGAGATGATAATAGACAACAGCTATCCCAGGGAATGGAGAGAGTCTGCAGCTGCATGCAGGATAATCTCATCCATCTTATCCATGGGATATAAGCCCCCTCTCACTTGGAGGTGGAAGGGACATCACCATCCCAGATGCCTCAGGATTAGGGGAAGAGCTATAGACTAGAGTGGACTTCCTGGTATCCTGTTATATACTTATTGTGATTCACGCAATGGAAGAAATTACAAAATTATGTGGAGCCAGTGGCCACTGGACACTTTGGGGGCAGGGAGAGGGAAAAACAGTTGTAATACAGGGGCTTTTTCAGGACTTGGGAATTATCCTGAGTGACATTGCAATGACAGATATATGACATTTTATATCATCATAAAACATGCAGAACTGTGTGGGAGAGAGTGGTCTACAATGTGAACTATGCTCCATGCTTAGTGGCAAAGCTCCAAGATGTGTATATCTATTGCAGGTGATGTGCCACACTAATGGAGAATGTATATGTGGGAGGTTGTGGGAGGTGTGGGAGGTGGGGCATATCTTTTAAAAAATTAATTAAAAAAAGAAAAATAACATTTTGCAGGTCAATACATGATTTTTTTAAATTAAAAACGAAGTTTGAATTATAAACAAAAAAAGTCACTGACACTACCCTCATGGAGCTTAATTAACTAATCAATCAAATAAATGTAAAATCACCATTGATATAAAGAGAAGGTACATAGTATTCTGAGAATATATAATAATGATAATTGATCTATATAGAAAATGTTTTGGAAAGGTTCTCTGAAAAAATGATTACTGAACGGAGATCAGAAGTGTGGTCAATGCTGTGATGAGGCCAGTATGTTGGAGCCAAATCATAGTAGCTCGTGAGGGAATACTCAAATTTTCAGGAATTTGGGGAGCCAGTTTTAAATACAGTCGTTATTAAAAATGTAATTATGTGAACTTATAATTAAACAAATTGTAGTAAAAACAAAAGTAATAAATAAATACTTACAGGACATTGTAAGCCATATTAGTGATTTGAGTTTTGTCTTAAGTGTAATAGGAAGCCACTGGAAGGCTGGGGGAAGGGGGTCAGATTTGTATTGGAAAAAAATTAGTGTGACAAAATGTGAAAAACAGAAGAGCAAGTTTGAACCTGAAAGGACTAGTTCGGAGGTTATTCTAGTGGTGGAAACAAAAGATGTTGGTAGCCTCAAGTTGGTGGTGATGGAAACGGAAAATATTTAAATGACTTAAGAAATCATTAGTAAAAATGACAAGACTCAATGATGGACTGGGGGAGAGGTTAGATGCTACCTAGCTTTTTTTTTAAGGATTTATTTATTTACTTTTATCCATTTTTACCCCTTCCCCCCCCCCCAGGGTTTTGCTGTCTTTGTGTCCATTCACTGGGCAACTCTCTGTGTCCGTTTCCTGCCCTCTCTTCTCATCCTTCTCCTCCTGTCTTCACTGGGATTCAATCCTCTGAACCTCCCATGTGGGAGAGAGGCGCCCTACCACCTGCACCACCTTAGTTCCTGGCTTTTCAGTGCATCTCGTCTTGGCTCTCCCTTGTGTCACTCTCCTGTTACATCATCATCTTGCTGCGTGGATTGCAGGGCCTGAGGGCGCACCCACTCACAGGGCCTGGGGGGGCTCACCCACGCCTAGGGCACTACTCAGCTTTAGTTTGCTAAACTGGATAAATGGTGTCTCCAATAAGATGAGAAAACATCAGAGAAAGATCAAGTTTGGGGTATAGCTAATGAGTTTACTTTTGGACATGAAGAATTGAGTTTTCTTTGAGAAAATCAAATGTGAGGTCATGGAAGACAAGGAAGAGAATGTTTCAAAATAGGGGGAGAGATCAACTACTTTAAAGTTTGAAGACTGAAAAATATACATGGGAGAGCAGTTTCAGGGGAGTGATGAATATAGAAGCCAGTTTGGAATGGATTGAGAAATGAACAGGAAGAAAAAAGAGGCAATTTTCCTTCTACTTCACAAAAAAATAATAGAAATGTACTTAAGTTGACCTCAAATAAAAGTGTTGTAATTCTAATCAATTCAACTGAGCAAAGAAAATATCCACTGAGATGCCCACACTAGAACCATGTTTTACAACCAGTATGACAATGATGAGCTATGATAGCACAGACCTCTTCTTGACTCTCATCTTGTATCTCTAATTGGAAGCAAGACCCAGTTACCAACACAATGATACGGCTGGGACTATATAGTATGGGGCTTTTCATTACTGGTTATGATTATATGGGCCCTCACATTTCCCAAACCTGTCCAACACTAACTATTTAGACTGTAGAGCTACGTCCATTGGAGCCCATTCTCAATCAACTCAACTTACTTGGACAGACATATATCTGAGTTAATAGAGTGCAACTTGAACGAACTGGTTAAACATAGTCTATGTACTTTAAGAGAGATACTTTCTGCAGAGCAGGACATAACTACAAAAAATGTTTCCATTGAATTGTTGGTAGAATTGGAGTTTATGATCTATAATGATGATGTGCCTCCATTCCTGGAAGGTCTTAAAGAAACACCACAGAGAAAGGCACAGCCTGCTCAACCTCCTGATGAAACTGCAGAAAAGCTGATGAACCAATGGCACTTTTAAGTGTTAAACCACTCTATTACAAATATTATCAAATATGTAACAATGCAGGAACATGTACCTGAATGACAATAATCAATATTTTGAACCAAAAGATGTAGAATAGTGGAATGGTATATTTTAGGAATCAGTCCAGATGTGGATTGTTTTTTTTTTTCAAAGCAACCTAACTGAAACCATGTAACAGTGCATTTTTCTTTGAGAGAGTCTTTATAATCATTTTCTAGAAAGTATAGCATATCTGTACTACCATTTTTATATGAAGAACTAAGTATCTTTGTGGTTTTAAAGACAACTGTGAAATAAAATGTTTTCACCTGCAAAAAACATATATATAATATATATATCAACTGAATGCAAGCTCTACCTAAGAATGAAAGCTAATATCAGTTTATGAATGTGAATTTACCAAATTGTCTGAGCTACAAAAGATGGAACTAGCTCTAGAAAAACACAAGTTAGCTGTTACCACTGCTATTCTGACTAGAAAAATCACAATTTTACAAATAAATTACTACCAAAAGAAATTGCTGCAAAAAATCACTTGCAGAAAGTAAAGCATGAATGTCACTTTTTGATGGGCCTTACCTGGCCCACCACATTCTAAACCAATGATTATCACCAGATGTGGGCAAAAGATTTGGGTATTTTTGCACAAATTCTATAACTAAACATAATGTTATGAAACATCTTTGGTTTAAAACCCCAGTATAGCTGACAGAGTATTGTATCTTTGCTCAACCTACATCCTTAGCTTTTAAAGAGCAAGCCTTCTTCTGTGTTCAGCATATAGGATGCACCTTTCTACAATGCCCTTCTCTTTATATCCCAAACTTTAACCAAGTTCAAGGTCCAGATCCTACCAACCACTAAGTTTTTTCTGGTTATACCCATATCATACCTTATTTGGGAAATCTTAGTGTATTAGTCAGCCAAAGAGGTGCCTTTCCAATATACCAATAATTGGTTGGTTTTTATAAAGGGTATTTATTTGGGGTAGAAGTCCGCAGTTTGGTAACAAAGCATAAGTTTCTTCCCTCACCAAAGTCCATTGCCACGTGTTGGAGCAAGACAGCTGCCAATGTTTGCCAGGGTTCAGGCTTCTTGGGTTCCTCTCTTCCCAGAGCTGCATTTCTCTTCTGACTTAGCACCTCTGTTTCCTCCAAAAGGTCAGCTATAGATCATGAGGCTCTCTAGGCTTTGTGTCTCTCCACAAGGCCAGCTGTAGACTATCAGGCGAATGGCCCAGGGCATTCTCTCCAACATCAGAACTGCTCCTCAAAAACTGCTTCTCAAAACTTCTCCCTCTGTCCTTTGCCTTGCCTTTTATATTAGATTCCCCCACCCACCAAGCTCAACACCCTACTGATATGACCCAGTCAATGCCCTAATCATAATTTAATCATGCCCAGATTAACAGATCAGTTTACAAGCATGATTCAATATTGATTTTTGGAATTCATAATTACATCAAACAGCTAAACTTAGCATTTGTACCTTTAATGTGTAATGTTGCCAACCAGGCCTTGCTCTTAAATTGTTAAATATTTCCCACAACAGATTATAAAGTCTCAGCAGGAAGATACTGTGATTTTTCATTCTATTATACATTACTAAGGCTTTTTGTATAAATCCAATTTAAGAAGAGTACTGTAAACTAATTATAATTTATATCATTTTCAACTTCAAATCTCCTGACCCCAAATTTCCCTATGAGTAATAATAATAGCTTACATTTACTGAATGCGGGGATGGGAGAGAAGGCTGTGAAGATCCACATGTGGTCCCTCTTACAAAATCGCACTGGGGTGGGGAAAAACACGAGACAGAGACAGGAAATTTTGGCTAAATACCAGCTTCTCCTTTCCAAGGTCCATCAAAGGAGGTGTTCCAAAGGATAGGCTTATATGCTCTACAAATTGAAATATATATATATGTAACTATTTGGGGGATCACGCACACTTTTAAGACTTTGGTGAAAACTCTGGGCCTCATCACCAGAAAAACGTTCACACACACACAAATCTCGAGGTGAAGGATGTGCCCCAGACCCCAGATTAAGAATCCCTACCGCAGAGGGTTAGACTAGTGAGTTACCTCAGTTTAATCACAAATTGATATTCTCTTTCCCCCTCCTTCTCCGCTACAGGAACTCGCTGTACTCCTGTCGGCCCATAGGTGGCGCTGCGAGACCGTGTAAGTCCGTAGCCGCGTCTGTAGGAGCGCCTGACAAACGGGGCGGGGATGCGATCTGTCACCCTGCAGTAGGAGGGGCCTAAGAAAGGGCAAAGGAAGGCAAGCGTTGTGTGGTGCGCAAGCGCAGAGCTGGGCACCACACCGGCAGTGAGGGCTGCTGGGCCGGATGACGTGGCCTAGCAGCGTCCGCGCGTGTGCGGCCTCCTGGGAAGCTGGCGCTGCCGGAACTGCCCGCGGCCTATCCCCGACGCGTGTGTTACTGTGCGCAGGAGTCCCAGGGCAGCGACTGCAGCTTCCCCGATCTGTGGAGATTCGACGGGGTTACTGCCATGGGGGAGTGACGCTTCTGCGCTGGCTGTTCGCGGCAGAGGCTAGACATGCAGAGACCCCGCAGCGGGGATAGCGGCGGCGGCTCCTGACCCGGGGGATGGAGGAGAAATACTGCGGGGACGTGCTAGCCGGCCCCGGTGGCGGCGGCGGCCTCGGGCCGGTGGACGTGCCCAGCGCTCGGTAAGGGACGACCCGGCTCCCGCCTTCAGAGCTACTCTCTCCCAGCGCCAGCGCTCGCTGGCTCGCGGACACGGACGGCAGCTGCCAGCCCGGCCGCTCCCCAGGACTCTACCCTGGTGCGCGCGAGACCAGCCTCTCTCCCCTCCCCACTGACCCAGGTTCAGCACGCCCCCCGAGAGCCTTCCGTCCTCTTTCGCTCTACTTTCAGGCTTTCTCTAGATCTCATTGGCTCTTCTGTTGCCCGCTGCTGAATGAACGCTCTAGAATGCAGAAAGCTTCTGCTTAAGTTTCTGGTTTTCAGGGTAGACCGTTAACTTTAGATCTGCCCTCTAGTACATGCGAAAGGTTTCTCTGATCTATGAAAAACATTTTGTTGGCAGTTTCTCCTTGAAATAGTAATTTAATGACTACCTAACCTGAAGTCTCCCTGCGTGAGTTGGGGGCGGTGGGGTGGGGGGCTCCGATGCACAGAAAATCTCTTCAGATGAAGAAACCAGAGTACAAACGCATGAACTTGACTGTTTAGATTAACCGAGCACATCAAGAATCCAGCCCCGTGATCTCATTTTCTAGTTTTTATTAATTTATTTTATTATTAAATAAATATGTGCTCGTTGTTAAAAAATTCAAACAGTACAAAAATACATAGAGTAAAAAGTGGAAATTCCCTTCTGTCCCCCCTTCCAATCCTCTCACCAACCCCCAAGAGGTAAGTACTGTGACCACTTTCAAGTCTATCCTTCGTGACCTGTCTTAAGCTCTATGGTGGTGTCAAAGATGCATAAAGTATGGCCCAACAGTTTCGTTAGAACTTGAATTCTTTGCCTTCATTTATTTAAATTTTTCGAATTATTTTTAATTGCAGTGAAATACACATAACATAAAAATCATTTTAACCATTTTAAGTGGACAATTTTTTGAAGTTGAGTACATTGACAATGCTGTGTAACTTTCACCATTGTCTATTTCCAGGCTATTTTTATCATCCCAAACCAAAACTTATACTCATTTAGCAATAGCTCCCCCATTTTCTCCTCTCCCTACCCTTGATAATCATTATTCTACTTTCTGTCTCTAAGAATTTTTTTATTCTGAGTATTTCATATAAGAGAAATTGTACAATATTTGTCTTTTTGTGTCTGGTTTATTTCACTCAACATGATGTCTTCAAGGTTTATCCATGTTTTGTCATGTACCAACACATCACTTCTTTTTATAGCTGAATAATATTCCATTATATGGATATACTACATTTTGTTAATCCATTCATTTGTTGGGGGACATTTGAGTTGCTTCCACCTTTTGGCATTCAACATTATTTTGAATAATGATTCAGTGAACATTGTTGTGCAAGTATTTGTTTAAGATATTTGTACATCAGTGCTTAGAATTCTTTTGGCTATATACCTAGGATCATATGGTAATTCTATGTAGAACTTTCTGTGGAACCACCAAATTGTTTTCTGCAGTAGCTGTACCATTTTACATTCTCACCAACAGTGTATGATGGTTACTATTTCTCTGCATCCCCACCAACACATTGTTTTCAATTTGTTTTAATAATAACCATCCTAGTGGGTAAGAAGTAATATTTCATTGTAGTTTTAATTTGCATTTCTTTAATGGCTAGTGATATTGAGCATCTTTTCATATACTTATTAAACATTTGAATATGTTCTTTGGAGAAATATCTATTCAAATCCTTGTCCCATGTTTTAATTGGGTTGTTTGTCTTTTTGTTGTTGAGTTGTAGGAGTTCTTTGTATAATCTGGATACTGAGCCCTTATCAGATATATGGTTTGAAACTGTTTTCTCCCATTCTGTAGTTTGTCTTTTCACTTTAAAAGAATTTACTTTGGCGATTTAGCTATTTGTTTTCTGTGTGTCTTGTATGTTTTTTGTTTCTCAGGTACTCTATTACTACCTTTTTAAGGTGTGTTTAGTTGTCTTCTTAGTGTACCATTCCAATTCCCTTTTTTCTTTTATTTTTTAAAGTTATTTTCTTAGTGATTATCTTTGTCATTACAATTAATATCTTAAACTAATAACACCCTAGTTTGACTAGTACCGATCTAGTTATCAGTGTTATATAAACTCTTAACTCCTAGGTATCTCTGTCCCTCCACTTTTATATTGGTTATTGTTTCAGATTACATCTTTATACATTGTATACCCATTAACATAGAATTTAAATTTATTTTACACATTTGCCTGGGGGTGGAAGCAGTTACAAACCAAAATTACAATAATAAATGATTTTACATTTACCTATGTAGTTACCTTTACTAGTGTTCTTCTTTTCTTAGGGTTTCAAGTTACTCTCTAGTGTCCTTTTATTTCAGCCTAAAGGATTGCGTTTATCGTTTCTTCTAAGTCAAATCTCTGGTAATGAACTCTATCAGTTTTTGTTTATCTGTAAAGGTCTTAATTTCTCCTTCATTTTGAATGACAGTTTGGCTGGACATAGAATTCTTGGTTGAGACTTCCAGGATGATGGATGATTAGAGAGGCAGAGGGCTTACTTCTCTCTCAGAAAAGTAAGAGGTACAAACTGTAAAACTATTGTTCTAGAACTGAGAACATCAGGGGAAAGCTAGACACCACACAGAAGAGAGAGAGGTGAAGGAAAGGAGTCCGGCTGGCTGAAAAAAATTCCATAAGTAAAGCTGCCACAGCAGGTCTTGGCACCCATCCGCCCCACCTTCAGAGCAAACAGCACTGGGTCCTCCAGACCCTGGCAGGTGGTTACAGACTGAAGGGGAGAGGGAAGGACACAGCCTACAACAAATTTAGATTTTGGCTGTGTTGGTTTGCTGCATTGGAGGGGTCACACATTTCCAAGCCAGGTGGGATGGCAGCATTGTTTGCCCTGAGAGTCAGAAGGGAACTAAAGATAATTTGCCTTCTCAAACACCCTTCTACCGCCCTGGGCTGGTTACTGATGACTCAGAAGGAGGGAGAGTGTGGCTGGCCAACGCAAGAGAGCACTGTGGCTATTTGATATTATTGATGAATCCCAAAAATGAGAAAGATTATGTTTGTAAACTGGTCTGTTCCTCTGGGTATGGTATACTTTGGTTGTATTAAATTCAAAGGTTTTAAGTTTACTTGATAAAATCAATTTCGGGCTTTTGATTCGATCACATCAGTAAGGCGTGACTTGGGTTGAGTCCCTGCCCACTTAGTGGGCTGATATAAATGGACACTCACTCAAGAAGACACATGGAAGAGAAGAGAACTTGATCATTTTGGTCCTGCCATATGACAGAAAGGAGAAGGCTAAAACAGTTAAAGCCCCAGGAAAGAGATGAGCCATTTTCCTGGTAGTTTGTAGCCAAAGAGAACAGAGAAGGTGAGAAGGCCCGAGAGGCCAGGAAGAGATCTTCCACCATCATGCTTCAACACGTGGCAACTGACTTTGGTGAGAAAGCAGCCTTGAGTTGGACTCTTTAGGGCCTTTTAGCTGTAAGCTTTTATCCCAAATAGATACTCTTTATAAAAGCCAACAGATTTCTGGTACTTTGCCTCAGTACCCCTTTGGCAGACTAATACAGAATTTGGTACCAGGAGTGGGGTTCAGTCTGATGCAATTACCAAAAATGCTGGAATGCTTTCATAAATGGGTAAGGAGTATTTTTTTGGAGGAATTGTGAGATGCTTGATAGAAAAGGCCAAGATTGCTTTGAGGAGACTGTTGGTAGGAATATGGATGCTAAAGACACTTTTGATAAGGCCTTAGAAGAAAGTGATGAAACTATTTTTGGAAACTTGAGGAAAGGCAATCCATGTTTTAAAGTTGCAGAAAACTTAGAAAGATTGACTCCTGATATTATATGGAAGGCAGAATTTGAAGATTTTGAGCTTGGACATTTAGCCAAGGAGGTTTCCAAACTAAATATGGAAAATGCAACCTGGCTTCTCCTTGCAGCTTATAGCAAAATGTTAGAGGAAAGAGATAAATTGATAACTGAATTGTTGGGCACAAAGTAACCAGAAACTGATTCTGGAAATTCCACACCTCTGGAAATCAAGCTCCCAGATGATAGTGCCCCATTTGAAGAATTAACTAAATTTGGAACTTGTAAATCAGGGTTGAAAATGCAGTTATCAGGGAAGACTTAATGGAAAAATCGTATTGTCTGACGGCTTGGACCGCTGCTTCCTGCATGCTAAACCAACAAGCTTTTTGAGAGATCTGTATTACTAAAACCACTGTCAGCCAGGACCAAAAGGGTCATGGAGGGGAGAGATGTAAGGGAAAATGGTTTTTGTTTTTTTGTTTTTTTTATTTATCACATATCCCCCCCCTTCTGCTTGT
>PVKH010013290.1:0-16917 GCA_004027955.1 Chaetophractus vellerosus | reverse complement strand
TCCTGTTTGATTTCAGATATATGAAAAGCAAGAAAAGTGCCAGCCAATATTCCTCAAAGCCCAAATGAAACATGAGTTTCAAAGAACTCATAATTGGAAGTACGCACATCACACCCCTTAACTGTGTCGTAGTTGTGGCTTTAGGTTCAAAGCACCAGTCCTGTTCATGAGGGTCTCGAAATACTATCAGCTCCGGGCATCCAGCCCCTTCCTCAGAGCACAGCACATGGCAGGCTCTTCTGTCATCTATCTGCCCAGCTGTCTTAAATCAGACCTACACAGCTGAGAGAAAGCCTTCCTGGCAGCCCTTTCCATCCTTGAAAACACAATACAATACTTGTTTGCTAGGATAAAATATAAAATAAAATATAAAGTTCAAGGAACTGTATTTGTCAGTCCTTGTGTGCTGCCCAGGCTAAGGACACCCTGCTGACCTCCCCATTCACTCGGAGCAGGTGTGGTATCTCTTGACCACTACTGACCAGCAGGTAGGTTTACCTCCTCCCTACCTGGAGCCCTGTGAAGCCCACATGCCTCCTGGAGGAACCCTGTAGATTCAGTATAGAAGCCTAGCCAAACAGGCGCTTCACAGGAAGAGAATGGTGCCCAGAGAACCCTAAACAGGGTCTCGCATTCAGCTGAAAAGGAGCTGAGCTCATCTGATGGGTTTCTTTGAGAGGCGCCATGATGCCCAGAGGAGCAGCTTCCTTCCATAAAGTTAATGACATTGTTGCTATTACAATAATCACTCGTTAGATGCCACATCCTAATCTACAACTTTATAAATTACATGTAAGACATAGGATCCCTGCACTTTGTAAACTTTAGGTATTTGCCTTACCCAATATTTCCCACTGGTCACTTGATTATGGAAAAATAAAAAAGTGTAAAAATGTGTTAATTCCAGTGAATACTGAGTATGTATTTTAGGGAAAAGTTCATTTAAAAGAAAACTTTTCTTTACTGCCCAGACCTCTTTAATGCACTTACCAGGACACTGCATCTTCAACAGAAAGATACTGAATATAGAAAGACATATCTTTATTCCTGTCTGCAAGGTAAATAAACTTTAGCATTCATCACTCTCTCCTGAGTGTTTCCTACATGTCAGAACACACACACAGTCACACACACCGCATATACTTGCACACAGCCACAGTCACCCCCACACACTCATAAACATTCTCACTCACTCTTGCACACTCACACATAAACTCACACCACTCACACACACACTCACGCTTACTCCCTCAAACCTACACCCTTACCTCTGACCTCTGGCCCCAGATCCAGGAGAGGGCACACTAGCAGGGAGAGGGATCCCCTCCACATCTATTCCACAGGCATTGTAAGCTCTGGCTGTGGTTAGCCACATCCTTGCTTGAGGCTGACCTCAAGGACTGCTGAAGGGCCTTCTGAACTGGTTCTTGACAATGGAGATGCTGAGGGGGAATCTCAGCAGTTTAGTCCTCCAGCAAATTTTCTCACTTCCGTCCATTAATGCCAATAACAGAACACAGATTGTGTTTTTAAACTTCAGATATATAAATGATAGAAACAGATAAAAGTAGAAATGAACATAGAAAGAGAGAGACATTGTATAATTTACAAAATAGTGGAGAGATTAAAAAATAAAGTAGTAAAGTTATTGCAAATTGGGGTGAGTGTGAGGAAGGAAACAATCTTTGAGGGAGAGTGACTGGATAGGGAGGGATTTGATTTACATAGGGTAGTCAAAACCAAGCTCTTTAAGACTTGTCGACTGTGTGTGTGTGTGTGTGTGTGAAGAACATGTAAAAGTTCCGAGGTGAGAGAGCATCTGGTAGGTTTGAGGTACTGAAAGCAAGTCCAAGAGATTACAGTCAATAGAAAAGGGGAAAGGGGCAAAAGATAGGAGTGGAGATTCAACCACCAAACAGTTGGTTAAAATTATCTCAAAATTTTTCATCCACTATTTCTACAAAATGAAATTAGTAAAATTGAATTTAAATTATATAGATAATTAACCTTTCTGTTTCCCTTTTATTAAAACAATTTTATAATAGATTTGTAATATACTTGGACATCAATTCCATGATGTCATTTCCTAAACAATATCCAAAAGCCTTCCTCATAAAAGGTCCACATTAAATAAAACACTTTCATCAAGTCTTGGCCCAATACATTTATCATGGCAAAATTCCAAATAATTGTAAGTCAAAGGGAAAACTGTTTGGCAAACAAAATTAAAGGAAGCATTCATAGCATTAATAGTCACTTTAATGCCTTACAAATATTTTGTATTTACAAAAGTATTATCTCGAAGTTGCCGGAATTTTGGAAAGCTCTGTAATCATTTGCTGCACTGTATAATTTGTGTAACAATACAAATTAAATACAATGTTTTATTATTCCATTATTGATTAATTTGATATAAGGTTCAAGTTTAATTGCCTTTTCTGAGAAATCGCTTAAGGGGAAAACAATTGTAAAAAGCAATCGTTTGACTCAGTATAATCAACTAAACGCTACAAACAGAAATTCCAATTTGCCTTGCAATGTCATCAGCTGACTATTTTCCTCAGGGACTCACTTATTTCTAAAGTTTAAAAATATTAAATTCAAGAACTTCACGAATGTAATAAAGTTCTGAACTTTAAAGATATATTGTCAAACATGCCACCAGTGAATACCAGGCTTTCCCTGAGAAAGATTTGCAAGGCCCCTATAGTAGTCAGCTCTGCAGTCCACCCTCTTAAAGGAGTGAGTTTCACACAGCAATGCAATTGGAATTTTTTTGCTAAAAGAATAGCATGGAAGAGAGAACTTTTTTACATGTATGGGAATGGTATAGGGATGCCTCACAAAGTCTTTCAATATGTGAAGGAATTTTTTCTTGATATAACAGATTTGAAAATTTTAATCTAAAACAAGTCTTTGAAATTCTCCTTACATCATTTTTTCCACTTTAAGGGAACATGGTTGATTGGTCCCAGGCCTGAACCTTGTGAAATAAGAACCCGCAGGTTCTCCCCAGCAAGCTCCTTGTGTCCATTCAGACATCAGGGCCCAGCCACCAGTGTGCTGGCCTCCAGTGGAGCCCTGCTCTCCAACAGCCAGCCAGCACAATGCTCAGCTTTAACTATTTCGGCTTCCTGCCTTTAGAAATGAGCTCTGCAATAAGTCCATGACTTAAATATTTGCTATCACTCCATATAATCTTTTAGAAGGCACCAGAGTTTTGCAAGTGAATGTGATTAGAATATGTCTAGTCCTTTCCATCTGTTCTCCACAATCTCATTAGAAATTTCACAGCTGTTAGACAAGGTGGCATACAGGAGAGCTGTTTATCAGAGTACTGTTGGAAGCTCATACTCATAATTGCAAACCAATTCATATGATTAACTGTTCATGGGGAACATGTTTTAGGATAATACATTCCCGTGCCTTCGACAAGCATCATCTGCCCAGGTTTCAAATCGCGTACCAATCCTTTTTTTTTCCCCCAAGAAACAAATGAAATAATGGAAGGAAAACCAGAGACCTCATAACTGGAGCCATTTCATTTTGGATTGCTGCACATGGTCGGCAGAACTCTTCTGTTTTCAGTCTCAAGACGGCATGTGTATATGTAAAATACTTTGTATTCCAAAGGCCATTCCCCATCTGAAGGGAAGAAATGAACCCTCTGGAGAGCACCGTAGTTTCTGTGCTGCTGGCTGTCTTATTGCTGTCTTAATTCAAAGAGGGTGTTCCATCTATAGTTAAGAAGAGGAGAAAGCCTTCCCACACTACCTGTTTTTTTTTTTTTTTTTTAAACAACTAAAGAATCAATTCTCCTGGGATATATTCCAGAAAAGCAAGGTTGGGCTGCACCCCGGAGCCAAGATGCAGTTGGTTCTCTGGGAGAGAACCAGCCAAGCTGCCTGGTTCTCTGTGAGAGGCTGCCTACCTCACTAGCTTAAAAATTGCCAGTGATTTCCCCCAGATTCCACTGACAACCTCCGCCCCTCAAGAATGAGTTGGGGAAAAAACATTCCGAAGTCCTCTTGCTCCCAGGAACACCACCGTAAACTTAAAGATATCCTGTTCCAGGCTCCGTCCTGGCGTCACAGCAAATTCTGACATCCCAAAGGCGGTTCAGCCCAGAAGCCAAGCTCCTCAGCCTCCTGCACGGCTCCGTGGAACAGCCATCTAGAGAAACACCTGCTATTTCTTGAAGCTCCTCCAGTTCCCTCGGATCTCCCTGAAGACCCAAGCCTCAGCTTGGAGCGTAACTCTCACCACCCAGAACGTTCCTCGCACGGCGTGCATGACATATTTTTAGACCTTGGTGATTTACAGTGCAGTCGAACAAAAAGGCCGTGAACTCAAAAGAGAGTAACCCCTGAATATTAGCAATCCGATGTCAGTTATCAGAATACGCTCTGCCGCGTGCCCGGCTGAGACTCGCCAAGTGGGACCATGCGCAGGGCCAATCCGCGACCCGCTCAGCCGTTGCCATGGCCACGTTGTGTGTTAGGACAGCGCAGGCGCCCCGAGCTCACCGGCCCAGGAGCCAATCGGTGTCTGGCCGAGCCGTTGCCATGGCCACGTTGCGTGATAGGACAACGCACGCGCCTCGCTCGCACTGGCCCAGGAGCCAATCAGCGGCCTGCCGCGCCGTTGCCATGGCCTGGGTGTGCACGGGACAGCGCACGCGCCCCGCACGCACAGCCGGGGAGCCAATGGGCTGCCGGCCGCACCGTTGCCATGGCCACGTTGTGTGTTAGGGCAGCGCGCACGCCCCACCATGCTCTGGGGCCAAGCTGTCCAGCTCCAGAGCTCGAGGGGGTCCCGGCAGCCGAGCACCCGGAGACACCCGCCGCAGACCCCACCGCATTCACTGGGCGTCCGCATGAATCGCAAGAAGTTGCAAAAGTTGACGGACAGCTTAGCTAAAAATTGCAAACATTGTAAGTAAGAATCAAGTGTTGGATAGGCAAACCAGTGCTGATGCCCCACTCCAGAGCCCGTGTAACAGCGGAACCCCATCCCGGCTAATGCATCTCTCTCTCCACCCGCACTTCCTAAAGAGAAGTCTGGCAAGGAACCCCGGGTTTTAGCTCCTTGTGGCAGGCACCCACGCCCAGGATCTTTAAGGACCGGCCCTCAAGGCATCTATCACTACACTCCCACGCTTGCACTTACTTGTTTCTCAAACCCTCTTCTTAACTTATTTTTACATTATAGACAAGTGATTTATATGCTTTCGGGACACGTGATTTTAACCTCAGACCGAGGTGTAAAATAAGTATCAAAACCGCCAGACTCAAGAAAAGTAGCATAACCAGCCTACGCCATGAACTTTACCCTGCCTCCTAGCTCTTTTTAGAGCAAATAACCTGGCAAGGTCCAAGTGCTGGAATCTTAGCAAGAGTTCCACAGGAGACCATGGTTATCAGTGTCTGAACATTGCTAGGAAAGGTGAGTTGAAGTGACACCGAAAACTATCTCACAGCAAGGAGATTTATTTGTATACCAAAGTTGCTGGACAAAACAAAACAGATGATAATGAATCTCTTCCCAACTCATTTTCCACTTTCCAGTTGGTGGTAGGGTTGAAAAGCAAAGAAGACTTGCAGGTGATGAGTGTTCTTTAAAGATATCTACCCTAACCACACGTTTTAAAATGTAGTCCTCAAATTTCATAGGAAACTTAAAGGTTGTGCTGAGGCTGAAAAACAGAATGGCCGTTGGGCTTAGAAGCCATGAATGTGGTTTAGATACTTTCATTTCTGAGAAAAGTCCAGATCTTAATAGCAAACACTCTGAATAAGTACTCATAAACAATGTAGTATCTGCTGTACAAAACATCAAATCTTATTTAGCCCCTGTTCAGTAAGTTTGCAATATATTTGCAAACAGATACCCTGTGAACAATTGAAAGGTGGGTGTATATCTTAAAAGGTAAGTGAAAACATTGGTGGAAAAACTGTCAACTTTTGATTTCTATCCTTGCATAAAATGTCTAAAGTGAGACTTAAAATCTTTGATGATTCCTAGTTAAATTCTATAGAAATAATTGCAAGTCATGAAAATTAAAATAATTTTATATTGCTTTAAATAGCAGACCTTTCCCCCAATGTCAAATTTTATTATAGTTGCCAGATGATAAAGCCACCAGGATGAAACGAATAAATTTTGTAGAATCAGAGAAGAAGGGCTCTTAAGTGAATGGCTGCTAAATCCACCATTCCTGATATGATCTTCAGGAGACCTTTAGACTATGCCAAAAATATGAAAATCCACTCTTGAATTTCCCTAATTTCATTTAGTATTGTATTCTGGAATTTGAGAAACATTTCAGCAAGAAGTATTTTCTTATGGTTAATCTAATCCTTTGGGTCATAAATTAAGCAGATTTTATTTAATTTATATTTCAGCCAAGATGGAAAAATAGCTAACCAACATCCCCTCTACTAGCATTTCATACGCATCAAGAGAGTTAATAGATCAATATTCATGCAGGCTTTTCTTCCTCAACCACTAACAGCTCTTTTTTTAAATCATAATCTTTCATATTTTTCCTATTATTTAATGTTTACTCACTAAATTTCAAATTGTTTTCTGAAGTTTTCCATTTTCCTCTTAAATTGCAGTGCCCCAAACCAGAAATAGCATGTAAACTGGGGCCCTTAGTGCCCTGTGTGATGAAGTGTGAGTCCCAATTCCTGTGTGCTATTTCTTTTTTGTGCACACAGGTATCATCCTAGTTGTTTTTCTTGTTCAACTGTAATTTTATCTTGTTTTGAAATAAAATCTTCCACCCTTACTTCATACTTAGACTCACTTTTATGTTCTTACTGCCAGGTAATAACCCTTCCATCTACATACCTCAAATGGGTATTGGAGCACAAATAATTAGCTAGGTGTTTATAAACACCTCCCTTTAAGCAATTATGTGTATTGGCAAGTATCTATGTTTTATATAAAATGTTCCTTTCTCCAAAGGAATACTGAATAGTTCCATGTTAATTTCACATGGTCCACAGGACAGGAACCAAACTGGGTTCCTTTTCATTTATTTCTTTCCACACATATTGCCTTAAAGCCACACAAAGACTTCTTCATTTCTTCTCATTGACCCCCACCCACCAGTTATGTTTATTTTCAACATATCACTGTAGCAACATACCTAAATACATATCATACATTTGTATATACACACAGCCTTAAAAGCTTCTTTATTTGAAAATAGGCGATCCTAATTTCCAAGTTTTTTCTTATGAATTCACTAAAGCTATGTTGAAATGAAAATTATTGCCTGGTTTTTAGGATCCTGGGGTCTGTTTCCAGGGAGAAGAATTTGAGCATGTAAAGTGAAGTTGCCAATCTCATGAATACCTATGATCAAAATGCTGAAAGGAGCATTCCCACTCTTAAAAGGACTATTTATTATTCTTAACCAGGCCTCTACCAGCCTGGTAAAATTTAGGATCCGATCCCATGACCACTTGGCTAACAAAATTGCATCTGTCTAATATTCAGCTCTTATTCGGAGGTGATGCTACTTCTTATATTTTAGTGGATAATGGAGCATTGGCCATGCTCTATTAGCTTCGGGTCATGAATCTCAAAACAGGAACATTTTCTGATGACAAGTATGTATTTAATGTATTCAAAGTTGTCGATAAGCCCTTCATGCAGAATTTAAGTTAGTGTTTAGCGATAAGAATACGTTTTTGTTATTATCTTAATTTTATCCTTTTACAGTTAATAAACATGAAGTGAGCTGTCTTGTAAATCTTTTTTTTAACTTGGTGGGAGAGATAGCAGAACGGCAAAATACAGTCATTGGATTGGATCGTAATGCGTTTCGAAACATCCTGCACATGACTTTTGGAATGACAGATGACATGATTATGGACAGAGGTAAGTAAACACATGAGATTCAAACACGCCAAATCCAGCCTTACCTGATTAAAATTTTTGGAGTTTGGACATATTGGTGTTAGGAAACTTAATGTTCTACATTTCCAATTTCACTTGACAATAAAAATTTAATTTTTCATGGATCATAGGAAAGGAAATAAAATCAGCTAATTTTTGTGCATTTAACAAGAGGATAAAGACGGGTTAAATAGCTAGGTTTCCCTATCTTTATGTCAGAAAGCACAAAACAATCATATTTCTACTTAGTAACATAATAGTAACTAAATTGTTTTTAAAGGACATTTAAATGTATTTACAACATAGAAAGTATTCCGATATTAGAATATAGTCAATTATGTAATAGCATTATTTTTCTTGAGTATCACAATGGAAACTTAAATATTTATATTAATTAGTATATTTAATATTACTATATTAAATTTAAAATTATATTTAATATTACTATATTAAATTTTCTTATTTATTTGTTTATTAGATATTAAGGAGTTGGGTTTTTTTTTGTTTCCACAAAATATAAAGAGAAAATGTGAAAGTTTAAATAGAAGTTTTCCAACGTTTATAATGCCTTGATTTCCTCCTTCTTTAAATGAGAAGCCTTTTTTAAATGATCCCAAAGCTTTCTCTACGTTTAAGAGAGAGGTACTAATGTAGGTATATCACTGAGAATGAAAAGGCACCACAAATGTGACTTTGCAACTCTCTCTCCCTTTAGTATTCCGAAGTTTTGATAAAGATAATGATGGCTGTCTAAGTGTATCAGAGTGGATTAATGGATTGTCATTGTTTCTTCGAGGAACTTTGGAAGAAAAAATGAAATGTAAGATTTCAGATTTTCCCATTTTAAAAATATTTTGATTGTACATTATGATGAACATGTTTAAAGTATTCAAACCAATGTTCTTCAATTCAACCAATGAAGTGGGTTGATTTGTTCATTTGAATCTCCATTAGCCTCTTTATTCAAGTTAATGATATGGAATGAATACAAAATATATATTGAAAAGAAAAATTAGGAGATTCTGAGGATTAATTCATGCCCAGCAAGATTCCATGCTAATTATGCACACATGTGTTTTAAATATTAAGTATATTACACATTTCACTACCTATATTGTCACCATAAAACTAGAGAACCTTGATTCAACTGTCCGGGTTATTAATTAATTGTTTGATTAACTTTTAATTAGTTCTTTATTGATTCTGCTTGATTCTGTTTAAAAGTCCTATTTTAATCAGTTTCCCTAGAGTTTCAAGATGCAAATGTCCAAGTTAATGCTCATCAACATGCTTTTTCATCACTTAATATAAGGCAGTGTCCTCTGAAGATTAGTGAATATAATCAGCTGCATATATTAAGCATTTACTGTGCATGTCAGATTGCACTATAACTGTGAGGTTGACGAAGGCATCGGCAATATGGAGGTTGGCCCTGAAAACTTTATCAGAGCAAATGTTACCTTAGTGATTGTATCAAAATTATAACTTGTTATTTTTTGAAAAGATTGCTTTGACGTGTTTGATTTGAATGGTGATGGATTCATTTCAAAGGAGGAAATGTTTCACATGTTGAAGAATAGCCTTCTCAAACAGCCGTCTGAAGAAGATCCTGATGAAGGAATTAAAGATTTGGTGGAAATAACACTTAAGAAAATGGTAAATATGGATGATTTAGGGTTTTATATTGAAATGCACTGGCTAGATATGAGATTTAAAATCATGGTATTCATCATATTCCTGCTTGGCGAAATTAAACACTTGAATTGCATTCTTTTATTACAATATTAAAAGTTCTTTTCAGTTTCCCTATTGAATCTCTTAGTGTTCTCTCTTCTTTCTTGGACAGCTGCTTTACAATGAAAAGATAGTATATATGTTCAGATAAGTGTGTTCTAGAGTGTGGACTCCCTTGCTTCTTGTCACCCTCTAGGACGGTGACCATGATGGGAAACTCTCCTTTGCAGACTATGAACAGGCCGTCAGAGAGGAAATCCTTCTGTTGGAAGCTTTTGGACCCTGTTTACCTGATCCTAAGGTAATAGTAGTTCTTGCCCTGCACCACAACTAAAATATAATCGAGACTAAACAACCTAGGATTTCTTGTATTCGTTCAGGCACAGAGAATGACTTCTAAGGAGAGGAGGCCCACTGAGGAAGACCCTGCTGATTCTTTTCATGACATTATTATAGCCCATTCCTATTTTTTTCCCATGTGTTCACATACAAAACAATTCGTGAGGTTTAATACATGCCAGAAACACACATGAAAAGCTCAGTGGCTGCACTCGAGGGTTCATATTCTTAGGAAAAATCAGCATGAAAAGAATTACACAACAGTGTGATAAGTATTGTTATAATAATAGTTAATGACTTGCATGGTGACTCATGTGCCAGGTACTGTCGTAGGTGCTATGCCCCAAATCACCTCATTTAATCTTTCTAGCAACTCTACAATGTAGGCGGTATTATTATCCTCCTTTTATGGATGAGGAAACTGAGTCTCAGAGAGTTTAGGTAACTTGCCCAAGTTCACTCAGGAGGAGTCAGCACTCAAACCCAGATACCCTAGTTCCAGAGTCCTTAGAGATATGCACAGGGTGTTGCGGAAGCAGAAAAGGACCTCGAAACCAGTGGTGTGGAATGACCCATGACATGGCTCGTGGGACAAGGAAAACTCACCCAGAGAACTGTGTATTGAAGGATGCAATGGTCAGCCAGTTCAAAATGGGAAGGATAGTTTAAGAGAAGGGAATGATGTATACAAAGAGAGAGAGGGGGAGGAGGGTAGAAGAGAGAGGAGGTACTGCTGATGAATCAACATTAGAAGCACATTTGGCTTGGGATAAGATTGGGGGATGGGACTGGAACTGCATAGAAGGGCCAAAACCTGTGGAGCTTACAGATTGTATTTTGTTGTGAAGGGGATAAGGATTCAGTGAAGGATTTTAAGGAGGTGGAGCCATGTGATATGTCTAGACTGTATCTCCTGCTGCCAACTCAAAATGCCCACCTACATGTCCTAAACAAACTCTTGGTTTCCCCCTAAAACATGCCCTTCCTCAGTCTTCCGTGCATTAATAAATGGCACCTCTGTGCACTCAGTGGTTCAATCAAAAGCCATCCTAATTATATTCTTGTATATCTATTAGCTTCTCCTTCACACACATCCTGAATAGAACCTCTTCTCCACATGTTGACTGGCCACCATCCTAAACTAAATCATCTTCACCTGTCACCTGGCTGCCACCATTAGCTTTCTGCTTCCAGTGTTGTCCCCTATTGACTCTTCTCCACAACATCCAGGATATTTTAAAGACACAAATCCTATCATGTCCCTAGCTTGCCCAGAGCCCTCCACTGTGGCTCCAGAGTCCTTCCAGTGGCCCCTTTCTCTCCAGCCTCATCCCCTACTGTTACCCACTCTTGTACACTGGAGCTATGCTAGCCTTATTGCGGCACTCTCAAACCACCCTGATCACTTCCCACCTCAGTGCCCCTTCTAGAATATTCTTCTCCAACCTCACATTCCTCAGACTCATCTCATTCATGTCTCTGATCCCACAGCCTCAGCGTGGCCATCCTAACCACCCTGTCCTCCCTTTCTGTCTCCTAGCCCTGCATTATTTTTCTTCATAGTACTTATTACCCAAAGTGATACATTTACTCACTTGCTTACTGTTGGTTCCACAACTTGGATGTAATCTCCCTGAGGACAGAATCTTTGTCTTTTTTCCCCCATTACCTCCATATTCTGTGTGTGCCTAGCACATGATAGGTGCCTAATAAATGTTGACTGACTGACTGAATGAATGAGTGAATGAATCTCAAACTCTGATGGAGAGTTCTGGATCTATCTCCTTCCCTTTCCACAGTAGCTACTTCATCCTTTACCTTTACCTATATCTTCTGCCTTTTCTTTCTGACTTATACCTTCTCTCCAGAATTTAAACAGATCCAAACCTGTCATATGTTAGAAATAAAGCGATAAAGGGACAGGGAGGGAAGGAAAGGAAAGGAAGAAGAGAGAACTTAATTCCACATCTGCTGCTTCTTCCTGCCCAAAGACTGTCTGTTTCACAGCCAAGTTCCTTGAAGGAATTGTCTAGATCTATGACCTACCCTACCATCCAGCCTCTCATCCCAAATCCACTATTGTCCAGGTGGCCACAACCCCCTTGTTAGCAAACCCATGAAGACTCTCAGCTTCTTCTTGTTTTGGGCCACATGCCCTCCTCACCCCGGCTCTCAGCTCAGCCTCCCCTACTCAAGGAAGCCTCCTGCCCACTGCCCCGGCCACCTCTGACCAAACCATCAGAGTAGTGTAGTGCTCAGTGCACTGAACCATTCTGGCCAGCTTTCTGACTGGACTCTGTCACCACACTGGAGACTCCTGGGGAGCTGGGTCTGTGCAGTCTTTTTCATCTTTGTGTCCCCAGAATCTAGCTCTGTGAGAGAGAAAAATGCGTGGAAATCAGAAGCTTTTGATTCCCACTCTTCTTCAGTTAACCCATCTCTCTTTACATAAAGGAGACAAGTACAACATTTTGTTTGTTCTCCCTTGTTTGGAAATTTCTATTAACTTGAGTGCTTTTATTTTACAGAGCCAGATGGAATTTGAAGCCCAAGTATTCAAAGATCCACATGAATTCAATTATGATATATGAATACCTAAATGCTTGTGTTGTCTCATGAGAATTAAAAAAAAAGAGAGAGGCACATATATACTGTTTACATTTTCTAGTTAACTGAGCATGGTGTCTTTGGATTGTGTGTTTGGCTGGGGGTGGCGATCACTTACACATACCATTTAATTTTTGGTGTAAGATGCAAGTCAAACAGATGGAAGATAAGAAATGCCTGATTAGATGTTGGTTGGTTTGCCAAGAAGAGTTAACATTTCTAAAGTTATTTTATCACATAGACTATCTGTTGAAGCACATAACTGTAGTAAAACATTTGGGTTAATGAAATGGTTGGAGACTGTATAATCATGAATTACTAATACAAGTATAGTTCATGTCTGAACAATGCTGGGTGTTACATTTAAAAATCAGTGGAATAGCTGAATTCCCTTTGGAGCAATAAATAATGTAGATGGCACCAAATGTGTACTGGCATTTGGCAAACATGTATTAAACACCTTTGTACCAGACATTGGGGCAGACAGAGATGAAAGATAGGTGGAAGTTATTTTAATATGATTTATATTATCATTATTGGGGATTTTTCTGTAACAGCCTTTCTTGACTGTAAGCTTCTGAGGGCAGGGGTTTTATCCTCATATACTTTGATACCAGAAATAACAGTGAATTTAGACCTCTGCACATAACAGTTCCTGAGGAAATACTATGGATTAAATCAAAAGTAGAAAGTACCACAATATAATCACAAACTATAGGTAAGTCCAGAGAAAGGAGAATGTGCCTTCTGTTTCTTGCAATTGATGGCTAATTCATAGGCACAGCTTTCAGTTCATCTTGGGAGTCACCCCCAGACAACCCCCTTGGGCCCCACCCCCATCCAGTGGTCTCAGAAGCTTTTCAGCTGGTCTGATTCCTGCTGTCTCTCCACCCTGACCCTCTTTGTCCCCATGCCTCTGCTTGTGTTCATCTGAGTGACTGCATTCTCCTCCCTCTGCCAGGAATTCCCCTTAGCACCCTTATCAGGGATCTTTGCACACTGTGTTGTAATCGCTGCCTAACTTTTCCCCAACCCTTTTGTCTCTACATCCCTCTGACAGGTGCTGAAGTGCATAGAAGGAAAGAATGAGAAATCGGTGCCTTAGTTTGCTAGGCTGCTGTGACAAATACCATACAATGGATTGGCTTAAACAACAGGAATTTATTGGCTCACAGTTTCCAGGCTAGGAGAAGTCCAAAATCGGGGCGTCAGCAAGGAGATGCTTTCTCACCAAAGTCTAACATTCTGGTGCTGGCTGCGGGTGATTCTTGGGGCTCCTTGGCTTGTATCCCTGCTTCTCATAGTCACATGGCAATTTCTTCTTTCCCTTCCAGGTTCCTGCTGACTTCCAGCTTCTCTCTGTGACTTTCTCTTGCCCTGGCTTCCAGGTTCTTCTCTTTATAAGGTCTCCAGTAATCCCAGTTAAGACACGAACTCATTTGGTTGGGCCACAGCTTAACTAAAAATAACATCTTCAAGAAATCTTATTTACAGTAGATTTACACCCACAGGAATGCAAATTAAAATTTAAGGATATATCTAAATTGGGATACATAATTCAATCTACCATAGACAGTATCTAGTTATGTTCTTGAGTTAACTTCTGCTGCTTTAGTAAACACATACTTAAGCAGGAAAGAGAATTATTATGCAGATATTTTTTGTCCATGTATAAACACTTAGAGGCTACTTGCGATATTAACTCCCTGAGTTACTGCATATTCTATATTAAATTTAAGCAAAAGTGTAAATTGTGTAAAATTATGGACTGTTAAAAATAAATGGAATAAAAAATTTCATTAAATAAATGAAAAACTACTGTCCAAGTATTTTCTTAAAATTTGAGATTCTTATATAGATGGGTTTGACATAATTTGTCTATCTGCAATAGTTAAAAATAATGCATCACATAGTGCTTTTAGTTTTTTAAATCTACTTCTTCATATTGAAAATAATAGATATTCCCTGAAGAACATTTGAGAAGTTTAAGAAATTTAAAAAATATATACTAAAATATTGATTAATATTGATTAATAGCCTGGTGTAGACTCAGGCTTTTTAAAAGACATCTATATGTGTGTCTGTTTTTACAAAGATGAGATCACACTGAAAATAGTCTTTTGTAAACTGCTTTTTAAAATCTTCTCAGATCATTAAATATTTTTATGTAACTTAATTTGTGATGGTTGACTAGTGTTCCAATTTTCCAATCTCCATCAAACCATTTCCCTGCCAATGACATTTATGACATTGCCATGTTTTTGCTATTATAAATATTTCTCAAAATGAAGTTTGTAAAGGTATATTGTTGAGTCACAGGCTATGCAGATTTTTGAGATTGTAGGTACCTGTTGCCAGATGACTCCCCAAGTAGGCCCTGCCAATTGAGGTTCTGTACCCAACCCATGGGTAGACCAGACCCCCCATTCCTTTTCCTACAATGCACATCTTCGACCTTCTTTCCCAAAGTCATGGACCACCATTGAGCATGAGTTCATCTATTTTAAAAACTCATCTTACACATCTGCATCTAAATGTATTATGATGAAATTATTTAAGCCTAAAATTAAAATGTAAAAAAAATAACCTGTTCAGAATAATTTTAGTGAAACTTGAAATGGAATGGATACCTGGATGATAAGAACTCACAGGCTCTACTCAAGAGCTTCCCTCACTTCTACAGACCCCCTCTACTGTTCCTCACATCATCTTCCCAAATTATTCCCTCCTGCTAAAATTTCTAGATTATCTTAATTTCACTAATGTAGAGAATCATAAATGATTTTAACACTGAAAATCCACTCACTTAGCAGGGCCGTCTAAATAGACTCGGAGTTCACCTCTGACCCATGGGGTCATTGAAAAAAGGTTTGAAACGTGGGAGTCACTCTTGGCCACCCACCCTCGGCCTCACCTCCCTCTCTGTCCCAGGCTAGCCTGCCTCCTGCCCCAGGCTAGCCTGCCTCCTGTCCCCGAGTACAGCCAACTTTGCCTGCCTTTGAACAGCGTGGTTAGGGCTAGGGAAAGGGGCTATAATTTTGAGGACTAGAAGACAGCATCCCCTCCTGCCTCCACAGACATCAGTACCTACACCCCACCTGCGCACTGGGTTGCCCTGCGCAAAACCTGTGCAGGCCACGACGAGAGGCACACATCAACCCACGAACAGAACACGGAGATCCATCTGGAAAGTAATTGAGTGCCTTTTAAGGAAAAAAAAAAAAAATACAGGATTTAAAAACTGCCACTGAAAACTGGTAGCCCCGCATTCTTCATCTGCAAAGATCTTTGGGTACAAGATTGCACTTGTAAGAACTCAGGCCTGCAATTGCTTGCATCTTAAAATCATCCAAAACATTTACTTCATTCCCACTTTGTGCAAAGTCAGAAGGGTTAATGCAACCACAGTCAGGAGGGTCCTGTCCTCCCCTCGTCCATGTGAAACAGCAGGCTCTAGCCCCTCCGAAGGCTGTGCCATGGCCATCTCAGATAGCATTCCCGGCCCCAACCCTTGCATACCCCAAGTTACAATATCTTTAAGAAAAAGAGGTTGTTCACAAGTATTAAAATCAAATATATTTTGCAACTACAGAGACAACCACATCTGGAAATGTTTCCTCCGAGCTACTCTTTAGACTCTCCACCGTTTCTTATCCCACATTTTATCTAAATCTCTGCTTTCCTCTTTGAACAGTCATCAATAGCTAATGGGTAATTCTCACCACGTGTCACAGAGAGCTGGTTGGGAATGCATTCGACTCATAGAGTGAATACAAAAGACACATAAGTTGAAAATTAACCCACGCATCGATCAATGACAATATAGCCACTAGTGAGGAGGGATTGGTATTGGCACACCTGTGCTTTCTGATTTAGCAATCGTCTCCTCTGGTAGAGAGTGAAGCAGACCTTGGCTGAAAGTGTTTTCAGTCTCAGCTCCCTGAGGGGTTGCCAACCCAATGACAGGTCAACTAAAGCAAAGCCCACACCTTCATGAGGCATATCTCAAGGTAACTCAGTTCCATGGAGGAGCAGAGAGAAAGTAAACATAGCAGCGAAATATCCTGGGTAAAACTAGGCATGGTTCTGCATCGGAAATCTCTTTATCAGGATGGCATTACCTTGAGCAGTCGTGAACTGCTTACGGCTCCGTCCTCAGTAATTTGTGGCTTTCTGTGTGCCCTCATGCCTCCTACCTAATCCGTCAGGAAAATATTCCTCCCCGTAAGACACACATTCTCTTGTTTATTTTTACCTCCCTCATGATGTTTAGCTTGACACTGCCCCTATTATGGGCTTGCGGCCAGAAGCACAGAGCGTTTCCCT
>PVKH010013289.1:0-11224 GCA_004027955.1 Chaetophractus vellerosus | reverse complement strand
GGGGAAACACACTTATATTCAATATATCCTTTTTCTATAAGGGAATCCAGGGATCTATATAATTCTTTGATAATTTCACTCTCAATGTACAGTAGAGGATGTGCTATCTATGTCAACTAGGATATATTATAGCTGTCCTAGAAGTTCAAAAATCTTAAAGAAAACTGAACTTTAGCCAAGTCTGGGAGAACAGGCTTTCATGGGCTGCCAAAGAATTTGGCACAGACATACATGATAAGACTTTTGAAAGCATTTGGGTTTTGTTCACAATTCAACAAAGTTCTCCCACCGTAGTCATTAAACTCTGATCAGGTAACCAGACTGGTAGTTTTCAGCATCAGATGTCAGGCAGTGCATGCTGAAATTCTTAGTTGCTTGAGATTTATGGAAGTCATATTGAAAGACACTGAGGTATGGATTAGCCTACAAAGCAATTATATGGAGAGTTCTCTCACAGTAAGCCTGGGGCCTCTTCTGACACAGAAAGAGGGCCATTTTTTATGCTTTTGGTATATTCATTCTCTAAGCTCTCCAAATTTCACAGCTATCTCTAAATATTGTTTTGGGGTATTTGCTCTGTGGTTAGGATGTTATTAGGGATGGGGAAGGAAACATTTAGCAAAATATTTGAGGCATTTCTGAGAAAGCAATGAATAAGATAGGAGAGGTGGTTTTAGGAAAGGAGCAGAAAGCTTATTTCTACCTACCTTACTTTACATGATGCCAACTCCTTTTGCTGGTCACAATGGGTATATGGAGAAAAAGGGAGCTCATCCATCAGTATTTCTCACAAAATGCTGCATTTTTTTCATTAATTTTTTTTCTCCCACATCTTTTGTTCTGTTTCTCATTTTTTCAAAAACATCTACTTTTGGATTCAGATGTATATTTACATTCCTGCTTTGCCGTACTGAGGTCTTAGGAAAGGTAACTTCACCTCTCTGAATCTTAGATTCTTCAAACGTGAAATGGGGATGGTAACATCTAATTTGCAGAGTTAGTGTAAAGTCTAAAATGTGATATTGTGTAGAAAGCAGGCAGTACAGTGCCTTGCACAAAAGGGCTCTCAATGAATGATTGCGATTTTTGTTTTTGATGGTTAAGTATTTACCCAGCCTGTATAAAAGTCTTTTAAAATGGGATTTGGGAGAGGCTACCTCAAACATCTGTTGAAAGGAAGAAATATATAAGCAAATAATTTATTAAGAAGAAAGACAAACTAGGCATCACTCACATTACCTCATCGAGAGGATTTGCTGCAAGACTTTGAATTTTAGGTGTTTTTGAGTGTGGGATTGTTGTTAGACCATAGTGGGGAGGCTGTTTCAATTAAACAGGAGGTGTGTAAGAAACATGAAATCCAGAGAACATGATAAGACTTATTTTCAAAACTTTTCATGAAAAGCATTATGCAAGTGTAAATTATACATTTTCATTTTTGTAATTATACCTAAACCACACACTCTCAGAAGATTTCAATATGTAATTCCTTCAGCCCTAATTTCAAGTTTCCTTTATAAAGCAATGTACCATAACAAAACCTTCTGGAAAAAGAAATCATTATTAATCTTGTATTTACTATATATGAAAGAAAAATGCCTCCCCCCAATATTCATATTTATATTGCCATATTAGCTATCCTGAAATTCTTATTGGCTAAAACTATCTATCTCTTTAATGCAGGTAAAATATTTATAAAATTATGTACTTTCAGAGACTTCATAAAATCTTTTTCAAATAAATTTGCCTCTAAAAATTCAGAAATATATTAACAGTCATTAAATTGATGGCTGCACTGTGGGTCAATTACCTCCAACTCTGGCTCAGGAATGGAGATTATGCAACTTATTTTTATCTCCAAATTCTCTCTATGTCTTGCTAAATTTTTACAAGAAAGCTCTCTGCAATATTGTTAAAATAGCATAAACATGACTTTTCAATGGCACATAGTATTCAAAACAAAAATACCAATATAAAGCACACTTTTATGGAAACTTCCAGTACTCATTTGTTATGTAGTTTCTGACTATGAACTACTAAATAGGGTTAAATTGAGGAGTCTATTTGTTATCAGTTGTCAGTTAGTTAAATGCTCCTTAGATTATAGGGATCATTAGCTTATCAATCAAATACAAGCCAGCCGCATGCAAGGTCTCAGACAGAAAACGAGCTTGCTTATCAACATATATACACAAACTCAAGTGGAAAAGTCTATTTTAAAGTGTGTATTCTGAATTGTTCACCACAAATATTTGACTTAGCTAACCAAAATGGCTTAGCACCCTCTTACATCTTAAATAGGAACATGATAAAAGAATGTAATAGAGCAATTTGAAGTAGAAGAAACTCAATCTCAAAGCTAAGTTATAAACTAATTTTTTAAAAAAGAAAAAGGTGAAAACATGGACTGATTCAAGAGGAACTTTGTATATCTTTAATTTAATGAGTGCATATTTAGTAACATATTTTTTATTTGACAAATATTCAATTCCCTTACAAATTATTTGCTAGTCTGTCTGATTTCTATGAATTCCTAGGAGAGTTTAAACCAGTGGTAACATATAATGGAGACATATTCTGACTAATTATTTCTGAGTGATCTATCCAACATACAGTGAGTTATGAAAGTCATCAATAATTTCCTCTTCTTTTTAAACAGCAATAACTCTCTGTCTCTATAAAAAGTTATATTTTAATGGGTTTATCAAGCCATGACTCTTATCAAAAACAATGAAGCATTGGCTAAGACTGTATCAAGAGTGGCTGACTACCAGATTGAAAATAAATTTAAACATTTTAGTACATGAGGCAGATTGTTAAGGTGTCTTAGCTAACTTGTCATTATAATTGTGTCTACCTGAAGGCAAGCAATAGGAATGCTGGGAAATAGCATAAAACAATGATTTTAAGAAAATACAAAAATGATATATACATACAAAACAAAAGTATATAAACTTGCACAGTGTATAGCAATATAGCTACTTGTAATATAACGTGAATAGTGTGGCTTCAGGCAATTGGATAGAGAAGTGAAGCTGAACGCTGCTATACCAACCAAATGGCAAATGTGACACCTGATAATGTAAAACAGAGCCATCCCCAGGGCGCCATGTAAAATTATTATAAAGCGGTGAAATAACAATATAAAGTTAATTTTATTAAAATTAACAATACTTCCCATCAGCACCAGACGATCTATATTCAAAATTAAAACAGTAGGAATGTTTATCCATCCAAGCATTCTGATTGGCTAAATATTGTTGACTGTTAAAAGAAATAAAGTTTCTAAGCACTTTTTTCTTACACATTCATAAATACTCATCCTTATGAGTAACACTACATTCAAAGGCCTGAAATTAAAAACATGTTTCCTCATCAAATTTTGTATATCTGGCATGTTGCCATAGAAATATCCCAGCTTACTATTTTTTTTTAAATGAAGCTTGATATCTTGGAAATAAAAGAAGGGGTAAATTGGTCTAATTTTGCACTTTTCAAATACAATGAATAGAAATAGGTAAAATTAGTAATTTCATGATATCATCTAAATCTTGATGCTTGCTTATTTATATTACTTTCTATTATTTGCAGAACTGATCTGCATCCACTTGCCAGCTGGGAGGTTTTATGCTATATAAGTGAAAATATCAATGTTTAAGCTTCTTCAGCTTAAAAAAATAATAATAAGGGTTATTTTCTGACTACAAAAAGAATCAAGTACATTGCAGAAAAATTTTAAATGCCAAAAATTACAACAAAAAGAATAAATATTATCCTTAATATTGTTTTAAAACCTGTAGTCATTATCAACATTTGGAAAACACCCTTTCAGTATTCTTTTCTATGCAAAGATAAGCATCTATGTTTTTCTGATCTTTAATATTTAGTACAAAATAAAGACTGCCATATTACAAAATTAATTTTACTTTTTCATCTAAAGTAAAGGAGTATTCCACAGCAGGTGCTATGTTTCACCTGAAGAGTAGTTGCAATTATGTGATAAACTATTTCTGGTGAAGAACTAAAAGTTACTTTAAAATCCAGAAGTTAAAAAAATTAAAAAATAAAATAAAATAAAGAATAAATAAAATCCAGGAGTTAGTCAATTGTACCAAAGAGTGGGTGGAGGATGTATTCTCAGGATTAGGATGAACGTTGTCATTAGGGGACAGAGGGTTTAATTGATGAGATCCCCCAAATTTTGAGGGGCTTCATGTATTCTAGATACTTGGAAAATCTGTTTTATATGTTTAGAAATCTTAATCCACTGAATCTACTATGATTAAAAATTCCTATACAAGGCCAGTTTTATGTCCTTGATATTTAGAAACCAGAAAACATGGACTGTAAGATAGAGTGAGGGACAATTTAAGACTTATTTATAACTAAAAGTGGCATGCTTTTTAAAGTTATTATCAAAGGAAAGAAACCAAACCATAAAAATTTTATGTAATGTTATTAAATTTAATCTAAGCCAAGAAAACCTAAACTTACACTGAACATTCATTCCAACTATTCAAATCCTGGCTACTGAGCTGAGTATATAACAGCAGGCGTGTTATCAGACAACTTGCTAGAAATTTCACAAGATCAATGAAGTTGGAAGATAAACAAGAACTTTTCCAGCCTCTTTTATTCTTCCTAGATAACTTCTTTTATGGTTTTAAAGGGAAAAAGTCAAGTCTTCATTGGGTTATTTTCACAACATTAATTACTAGAGCCTACTTCACTAAAAATTTAAGAGTTTACTTTTTAAAATTTCTGGAAACACTATGTCTTGCCATTGGTGCAGAGAGAAAAAATGACTCTACTCTCTTTCTTATAAAAATCGCAGTATTCTCCTTCTAAGAGGATGCAATATTTTATATTCCTATTGAACAATAGGACCTTTCTGAAATTTGTGTGCTGGCAATCAGACCTCTCTGCAAACAGCAACGTAGATTCCAATGATAAGATGAGTGAGCAAGATGCTAGAACACCTTAAGGCTCACCTGCCGCACTTGTGTTTGAGGTGCTCAATAGCTGTTTACACCAAGTGCCATCTGGCTCTATAGATATAATAACAATTATTCCATCGAGGTGTGTAGCTCACTAAATCATATTAATATACAATGATTCCACTATTCTTATAGGAGCTGATGTCTTTGTGTACTCCCATTTAACCTGGATAATGTGCTAAAACAAGTCTGCCTCATCATTAAGAATTGATTTTTTATTTATGTGAATGTCACTGGCAATCCCATGATATCCCTTTGTAATTCAGTTGAACAGGACTGCATACCAGTGTTAATCTATTTTTATGGCGTATCTTTAAAAATTTGCAGCATCTTGCTACATTTGGATATTTATATAGAGATTTGTGTTCCCCCAGAAAGCTGTAGTTAGCTTTGGAGATCCATTTCATAATGCAATAGGGCAAGCATCTAATATACTTCATTAGCTATCTTATATCAGATAAGAATTTATTTCTCTAAATTATTTAACCTTAAAAGAACTTACTAAAACACATAAATTACAAATACACTAATGAAAAGCATTAGTTAGCCTATTCAAAAAACAAACAAACAAACAAAAAAGCTCCAACAGGAATAAAATGAACACATTTTAAAATCAGCTCTTTGGAGACATTATATGAAAATAACGTGATCACCCATTTCTTAATGTTGTCATCAGTCACTTATTTAGTCATTGACATTGACAACTATACTGATGTGCTAAAATTTATTTTTAAAAATTACTTTGCTTTTTTTCTTGGCTAATCCAAAATCTGATTTTAAAAGTCATAGTTATAATTTATAAATGAGATTTAATGACTTTTGCTAATTTTAAAAAATAATAAGCAGTAATAAAGAAGAAAATATAAATATTTTTAATACTGGAAACAAACAAAACACTGCAAAAATGATACTTTAAATCTACGTTCCCAAGAGTACTTATGGAATTATGAAATAATTACCTCATGGGGAAGTTCTGTCAGAACACTTTTCATATTTAGGTGGTATAATATACGAGAATCCATGAGGAACTTGCCCATTTTACACTGCTTTTTTTTTTTTTTTTTTTAAATAAGAGAAGTTGTGGGTTTAGAGAAAAAACATGCATAAAATATAGGGCTCCCATAAACCACTCTATAATTAACACCTTGCATTGGTGGCGCAGATTTGTTACAATTGATGAAGGCCCATTTTGATAATTGTACTATTAACTATGGTCCTTAACTTAGGGTTCACTGTGTTGTGCATTTCCTTGGATTTAAATAAAAAATGTATTCTAGTAACATATATACAAACTAACATTTCCTCTTTGAATCATATTCAGATACATATTTCAGTGCTGTTAATTATGTTCACAATGTTGTGCTGCCCTCACCACCATCCACTACCAAAACTTTTCCAATGTCCTAAATAGAAACTCTGTATATTTTAAGTCTTCACTCCCTATTTTCTACCCCCACCCCCAAAGTCTGCTGTTTTAAAGACAGACTTGCTCTCTGGCTGTTTAGAGTTTATCACATACAATTAGTGATGCAGCAACTCATAAGCAAGTTGAGCATGTTTCATGACATTCAAAGAAATGAAGCGACACTTCTTCAAACCTAAAGATTTTGCAGAAGATTGTCACTGCAAACTACAAACTATCTTTAAGATTCTTGGCCTAGAAAAGTCTCTTGTGCCTTGCATGGATTTAGACCAAACAAACAAACAAACAAAAAACCCCACAAAAAATACTGGGGCAAGATCATTATTCTAACTTGAAAAAAAGATAAGTTGACTTAAGTACTCAAACTTAAGAAAGACACATTCAGAAAAATCTACATTTGTGTTAGAAGCATGAAATCAATATAGTTTTCAATTTCACACACTAATACCTGTACTTCTTAAATTGAATTTTTATGTTTCCTAAGAGTTGTGTACATTATTTCTTTCTGTTATATATTATAAATTATAAATACATCTGTGTTCAATAAATACATATAGTAGTAACATTTTCACTGGGATAAGTTCGCAAAAAAGCTAAGGATGCTTTTCTGTGCTCTTCAAACTATGTGTGGCAAGCAATTATCAGGAGTAATGCACACGCCAGTTTTTGAGTACAGTGTTGCACCTAAACATTATTAAAAAACTATTCCACAAAGATGATAAAAGGTGGATGAATCACCTAAATGCCTATAAATTGAAATTTAAGGTCAGAGATAGTCCCTTCACTCACCCTGTTGTCTCACACGGGGCTGACTGGCCACACATCATACCCTGGTGCATACGAGGTACCCACTGTGGTTCAGAGCTAATATTGGGAATTTGGGTTACAAGCTTACAACAAGTCAGATTTTAAAATGTGCAACAATAGTGTCTATGGCCCTATTCTAATGATTCTAATGCTTCTTTTCATTAAAATAATCCTTTATTTTAGGAGTGAGCCAAGTAAAGAGGGAAGGTGGAGTCAGTTTGAAATCTACTTCAGGGCTCACCTCAACTGGTGAAGAGTGAATGCTGTGACAGTGACATTCACAGTGGCATCGCTGCTGGGGATTGCAATAATTTGCTCTCTATGATTGTCCCTTTAAACAAAAAGCTCTGCACTCAGCATGCAAAGAAGTTAGAAGTGGGGGAAGGAGGGGACATCATACTTGTAAGAGGAGAGAGAGGGAAAAACTGCAGATCAATCATTTATAATTAACAAAAATCCGATTGGTGCTTTAAATAGAGATCAATGTGTGCAGGCTGCCTGGATTGTGGGGATGTATTCACCTTCTCGTAACTCTCCAAGCAAGCTGTCACACCTACAGAATCACCATTTGTTTTCTTAACAAAGCTTCAGGGGGCGCCAGGCTCTCATTGAAATTTCATTAATCTAATGGAGTAAAGTCCTATAGAAAAAAATCAAATTCTCGTTGGACGAGATGCTACCTGGGAAAGATAACCTCTGTTTGAACTCTCAGACTCGGATCGCTCTGCTATTAGTCTGAAGAAACAGACAGCAACAACGCTGATTGCAGCCACCGGCCTCAACAATTTTTTTTTTCTAACTAGCAATTTCGAGTGCAAGTGCCACAGTGTCAGCTAAAGAAACACAACTGCGGGTTTTCTGCAGGGCGAAATGGTTCTGAAATGTCACTGAATAGCTCACAAAGGACGCCAATCTACGACAACAGAGACATAAGCATATAGGAGAAAGGGCCCACAAGCCTCCTTTCAAAGGTACGTTGTTTACATGCATGTGATGTGTGAAACCCACAGTTACGCAATTCAGGGTTTTCACAGAAGTCTAGATCAAAATCTGTTTAGAAAGCAGTAACAAGATTCTCCGAAAGTCACAGAATTTTGGGTGTGGGGAGATGATGATATGTTATACACATAGAGAGATGTTCTACAGGGTCGATGGTAGTTTTCAAGTTTCCAAAACATCAATTATAATTGTTACTTGGTGATCATAATTCAACATCATCTCCATGTAAATTGATTCACGCTTATAAAAGTGGCCCAAATGCGTACACGTTAATATGCATTAAAAATAGCACCTCTGAGAGGAAAATGTGAAATGTTGATTCCTCAAAATTCTTTCCGGAAATATCCCCGTGGCTTATCTGACACTCGCATGGCAAGGGTAATGGATGGTAGAAACGCGTGGGGTAAAAGGGCTAATGTGACTAAGGTTTTATCGACACCAAACTAAAATAACTCTCTGTGTTGCTTATATTTTCCCTACTTAAATGTCTATTTTAAAAATCAAAATGATTAACAGACCAGTGGTTTTAGGCACCCTATAGAGGAGTCTATAAAAGAAAAGGAAACCTGTAGAAAGCCCTCTGCTAGGCTTCTGTGTAATCATTATCTTTCACAAGAAGCTACTGGGCTAAGCGAAGTTGACTTCAATCAGGCAAGATCACAGTCAAGTTCAGCACTGCTTCCTGACTCCACAGACTCCTAAATCTAGAATCAAATGTGCAAACCTTAGTCGTGTTAAAGGAGAAAACTAATCTTACTTTAAACTATGAAAGAAACTAGCAACTTAGATGAACTATAACTTGTATATTTTTTAAAGTCAAGGATCTAAAAATTGTGGCATGTGATGGGGAGAAAAAAACAATACTTTGAAAAAAGAAAAGGAAGATCATGACATCCTAGATAAGGGATTAAAATAACTGAACAAATACCAAGTCCATCTTTAAGATAATATTTTTCTTTTACGATAAATTTGCTGGGGTATTTTTTGTTGTTTTTTTTTACCCAGGTCACATAAAGCTTGTTACAGGTCAGGAATTGCCTTCTGTTTCCAAAGCATCTCACCAAGTGAGTAATTTGTTATTATATACACACATATATATATTTCCATTTCTTTGTTTAAAAAGAGATAGATTTACTATTTTTTCTTCTGGTCTAAATTCTTCTATAAGAACCTAGCTTATTACACACGTAATTCCTTAATGATCCACCTGTAGAAATATACTTCCTGCTATCTATCTACACCCTGCTCAGAGATACAACTGAAAGTATATCAGTTTTTTAATTCTAAACAATAGGGAAATGGGTAAATAACATTTATGTAAATATATATAATATTTGTAAAACTATATGCACAAAAAAGTTAGTTTACCCAAGTTAAGATTATTAAAATTGATCCTGGGAACAAAATAATACACCTTTTCTAGGCATTCATCCATACTATAGAGACTGAGAAAGAAAGATTGTGAGAGGGAGACACACACATTCAGATGAGCCTTCAGGGAATTGTATGAACTTTTGAACCAGAGGCGGAGAGCCAGAGCCCAGCCTGTTCCCACTTTAATAAACATTTTTTTTCTTCAATTAATTAAGGTTTGGAAAGAAAAAAACACAGAAGAGAAGTAATTTAGCATGCGACGCATACTTTACAGATGGATCCTACCTTCAGATGCTTATTAAATCTATGCATGATTGCGCTGGAGAAAATTAATTGCATTGTTTCTCACTATTCAAAAGGGGGTTGCAAACAGCTCAAAAATAAAAAGGAAAATGAAGCAAGGTTGTTGTTGTAAAAAAAACAGCAACAGTATAAAAAATACTTTCAAAGAACTAAAACGAATAATATCCACAACTGGTATATAATGATGATAAATTTCTTTTTAAAAATTTGGTATTTCAAAATACTATGCATGCTTCCAGAATATATATATCTAGTTTAAGTTTACAGATATTCTGATCTAACTAAAATTTCCTACTTAGTGGTGTTTGAACTATTCAATTAAGTGATGAGGTTTTGTTCAAATCCTGCAGTGAGGAAAGATTTACATGAGCAGCTGGGAGCATATACTTTAGCACACATCCACTGTATCTTGGTTATCTGATATTCTCTTCATTCCAATCTTTGGTAAAAGGTTCCACTTTCTAATTATTTTGGAGAAAAATATAAAATATTACTATAAAAGTATCCAGAAAATAGATAATCATTTTTACTTATCAGCTTTACGTAAAAAAAAAAAAAAAGTGGGGAGCCGATGTGGCTCAGTGGTTGAGCACTGGCTTCCCACATACGAGGTCCCGGGTTCGATCCCTGGCCCTGGCACCTAAAAAAAAAAAAAAAAAAAAAAAAAAGCACAGCACAGCAGCTTCAGAAACTCACGCCATTTTTGCCTTTTCTGAAGGTCTGCTAGTGGAAGTTGAACTGTAACCTCTCTTAGACTGTCCTGAAAATGACCTTCATCAAACTTAAAAGGACCACTCTCTTTCTATAGAGTAATAAGAACCATTCATTTTCCTAACTCACTCACTTTCAGATTAAAAAAAAAAGTCCTATTACTTGACTACAGAGGCTCATTATGGCGTGATACATCCTGTTGTTGACGGACTAACATTTCACTTAAGAACTCTGAACATATTTGATTCCATCACCTCAATAGATGATGGTTTTATTTTATTCTTCCCTCCACCCCTTGTCTATCAATCACTCTCTGTTTAACATATGTAATTATTTAAAAGTATTTATGATGACACAAATTTTTCTAAGAGTAACAAACTAAACGTGTCTAATAAATAAATGGCTATCCTATGCATACTTCATAAGATATGGGTATATTAATTTTGGGATATATTTATTTAATGCCTTTCACCTGTAGATCTTAACAACATAAATGATCTCATAAATAGTTGTAGATATTATCATCCTTAGGAATGGGGCAAAACAAGATCATATGGTGAAAAAGACAGAGCAAAACTTCTAAGACAAGTATGTGACTTTTGTTTCCTTG
>PVKH010013288.1:0-16917 GCA_004027955.1 Chaetophractus vellerosus | reverse complement strand
GACGCTCAACCGCTTGAGCCACATCTGCTCCTAGTAGACATATTTTTGGAGAATGTCACCTAATATCTCCAGGACTCCGCAAGCATCTCTATCAATTACAGGTACTGAGTGAGCACCAATGAGACTTGCGTTCATCCGCACTTTAATGACCAGCTTTTACCAATACCTAATTTAGTGCTTGCCAGAAGCTGGGCTCATTTTCTCAAAGAAGGAAGAAAAATAAAAGACTTTCACTTCGGAATGTACGGCTGCTTCACTGTAGAAAGGAAAACACCTCGTTTTCTTTTGTTTCAAGTCAAACTGTCAAGTGACTAAATCACAACATTTGGATAATTCTCTACTTTTGCATTAAGACACATGCACATACACACACACCATCACACCTTCACCCCACATTTCCAGCAGTCAAAGCACTATTCCAGTCACGACCTCAGTTTGGCAGGGATAGGGACAACCTCCTGGAAAAGGTAATGTTTGACCTGTGTCATAAGAGTTCTGAAGGTAAAGGAAAGGGAGCTGTTGTGAATAACATAATACTACAACATTTCAAACTGTAACTGAATATTTACTAATTTTTACTTTTCCTTAATATTTAATATCAAGGGATCATGGGTATAGGTGGGAAGGGATAGGAAAAGGATAGCAAGAGGGCACTTTATGCCCAGAAAAAGAACTGCAAATTGCAAAATAATAATGACAACTATAGGAGTAGTTGTTAGTATTAGCTACTTGATATTATTAGCTACTTTAATAATATTATATTAATATTAATAATATTAACCACTGTATATGGTGCTAGATGTTAGACATAGTGATGTGCACTTTACAGGTATCATTTCATCTACGCTTATAAAACCACCATAGAGATTATTGCCCCATTTTATTACTTATAATGAAAGTCAGGTTCATTGAAGCTAAGTCTCTTGGCTAATTATTCAGAGTTAATAAGGGACAAGGCCTGGAATCAAGGACAGATCTTTTTGGAAGACAGCCCAGTGGTTAAGAGTATGGGCTTCAGAGTCAAAGGAAGGGAAGACACACGCTGGGAAACGAGCTCACCTAGACTTTGTGTGTGTGTTTCTTTTCTGAATCACAAAGGTGCTGCATCCCATCATCTCCACAGCCCCTTCCAATTTCGTGGTTCAAAGTCTTCAAGATCTAGCCCAGGGCTGGACTGCACCTTCCGTTTCTTTCTTCTCTGCTCTTAACCTCCCATTTCAGCTCCCAGCCCCTCCTCCTTCACACAGAATAGAGCTCTACAGTGAACCCGAGAAGAAAGCATATTGTTGTATTGGATTACTGATGGGGACGTCTGGGAAAAAAAAAATTGTTGAGTTGATGGCGGCTCCAGCACTAACAGCAGCACTCTCTAAACCACCGAAAGAACTTTTGAAATAAAGAATTAATGGATGCCAGGACCAGCATCAGGCCGATTGGTGCCAGTGGGGTTCTGCATAATTTAGTGTTATACTGTCAACTATGAAATATCTTTGGGCAAAAGCTTAAGTTTCCTTTGAATAACAGGAATATTTAAGAAGTGATAGGAGCAGGAGAATGGGGGAACAACACCTGAGACACTAATATCAAAAATGCATGGGAAGAGTTTGAATAAAATTGTCTCAAAACATATAAAAGTGGAAAAAAGCAGTATTTCTAAATTAATATATCTCCTACAATAACTATGTATAGTGAACTAATAACTTAAATATTAAATGTAGACAAATAACTCTTTCATCCTTAGAAGTATATATGTTCAATTGGATTCAAAAAAAACTTTTAAAAAAAATCTCATTCTCTTTGGAAAAAAATGCAAATTACCTGCCATTCAGGCTTGCCTTATATTTGGGCATTGAAGAGTGTCAGTTTCCTGGCTGTGATTATAAATACCATGAAATGGGTTGGCTCAAGCTATAGGAATTTATTGGCTCATGGTTTTGAGGTTAGAAGAAATCCAAAATTAAGACATGAACAAGGCAGTGTTTTCTCCCTGAAGTCTGTGGCATCCTGGGGTTGGCTGCCAGCAATCCTTGGTCCTTGGCTTTTCTGGCACGTGGCAATGCACATGGTAGCATCGTCTCCTTTCTCTGCCAGGTTCCCTTGACTTCCAGCTTCTTTCCCTGGTGGCTTTTTTCCCTGTGACCTTCTCTCTAAGGCTTCCAGTAATAGGATTTAGGCCCATCCTGATTCAGTTGGCAACACCTTAATAATAACATCTTTGTAAAGTTCTATTTGCAATGGGTTCACACCCACAAGAATGGCTCAAGATTAAGAACATGTTTTTCCTCCGTACATAATTTAACCTACCACAGGGAATAAATAGCAGGAGCTAACCTTGGTCTTATAACTTAGGTTATGAAACATTTCTTGAGTGCCTTCTAACCCCTAGAAATAGAGAAGGGTATAAACTGATTTTCAACAGGTTTTCAAGTAAAAGCATTTCCTGCCTCAACACTGCCTTTCATATATGCACAAAAGGCCTGTTTTTTTTCCTGTTTCAGTGGACATGCAGTGGTTTTTGGCACCAGTTTAATGGTATGCTATGCCTCTTCCCTTTTATTTACACCAGTTCATACCCAACTCTATGCAACATGACATGACCCACTCAACTCAATATCAGACGGACATAGTTTTAACCACATGAAGCCTCATTTACAGCAAAAGTCACTTTAAACATTATTACTGATCATTATTTGACAGCCTACTTCTGCTAGGAACCCTGGTGGAGATCCACTGTTTGCAAGTGTTCAGGCAGAAGAATGGACTCCATCACTTTATGGTTCTATTGAAACCTCTGCAGCTAAAGTACTCTCTCCACTGGCCTGCCACACTGCCTGAGGTTCACTCCATGAACATGATCCCATGACCTTAAAAACAAACAAGACACCAAGAACAAGCATTAGGCATTTTCAGTTGTTCCAAGTGTCTTTGAGGACGGAAAATTCAATAGATGGCTAAGAATAACTTACTCTAACTGGTGTCATCAGCAAACTGCAAGCAAAGACTCTGAAGGAATGTAACCCAGGATACTAGGTGAGTTAGAAGAGGGGAAAGAATATAAGGAACAGATTGTGCTTTTCCAAGGAGAGAGGTCCCTGCCCTGAGGGCAATAAACCTCTCAGGAGCAGAGAAGACAATAGACAGAATATGGCCAAAGAAGAGATGAGCAGAGCCTGAACCGGCACTATACCTACTTCACAGTTCTGTTAAGGAAAGTCTAAACTAGATACATGTACAGGATTCCGCCTGCAGATCATTTTTCCCCTTCTCTGCTTTGATACTTTCCAGTACAACTGGGCACTTTTCTAGATCTATATCCCAATGTGAATGAATTGTGACAGCTTCTGCCCTTTATCCTACCTACCATGGTGCCAACGAAATAGCAAGCAAAGAAGACCAGTGAAGCAATTCATTCCTACATGCTGGCCATCTGCTTTTTGGCAACAAGTAACAGAATCTTAGAGAAAAACAGGGAGGAGACAGATCAAAGAAAAAAAAAGATTTAATATGTCTAGATTGGTGCATAGGAATAAAATAGTCACTCAAATTTTGTTGTACAAGCTCATTTTGGCCTAAAGGTACAGCTTTCCTGACCCATTCTATTCCCTGGCTCCTCTCTTTCACACCCCTAAACCCCCTTCTTTACTCTCTGGCTTACAGTATAGAGAGGAAGAAAAGAGCAATTGCTCTTTGGTAAGCAGCTACTTTCTCTTCAGACCAGAAGTGGAGGTTCTACACTTGTAATCTATAGTGGAATTTAATATAATAGTTTCCGATTCACTTGGAGTTCCAGATTTAGTCATCCGGGGAAATGAGAGACAGAATTAGTGAAGGGAAGCACAGTGTATGAGAAGCTATGAATCCTTTTCTCAAAGAGCTACCATCTGTTGGAGAATTAAAAATCAGGGAAGACAAATGTGGAGCACACATGCCTTTTCCCACCTACCCCACCCCACAACAGACATTACTAATTGATGTGTCTTTTCTGCTGAGCTCACAAGCAACTCAGAATCCTTTTCAACGCAGCACTTCAATAACCACTACTGATCTTTCAGTTTAGCACATGCTTTTAAATATATTTAAAATGTATTTCCCACACACAATTGTGAGGAAAAACAAGAAGACTACATTAGAAGATATTATTGTGAAATGTCAGGGTTTGGGGTACAGACAGAAGAGCAGTGGGAATTGGGACAGAGCCTCATGGAAGAAGAGAGACTTATACTGGCTGTGGACATTCAGATAGAACTTTAAAAATGGAACAGGGGATAAACTTGTTCACCTGCCCCCAGGATGAAACATTCAGGAAACCAAGGCAAGGAGCTAGCAGGAAGATCCACATTTTCTTTCAAGGCTTCACAGAGAGCTGGGCTGCCCCTGACTCTGAGTAGGCGCTCCCTATGCTGGGAGGGTCCCTGCGGCCCCGCACATAGGAGGCTTCATCACTAGCTAGCTGTGTAGCCTGGGTAAGTTATGTCTTTAAACTCTCTGTTACCTCATCTGTACAATGAGGGAAGGAACACTAAGTACCTCTCACAGCTGAGGAATGTAAATGAGATCACATGCATAGAGTGCTGAAACACCGTTGTTGCTTCATAAACGGTCGTTCTTTTCATATACAGCATTGCATGCAGGTTTTCTTCTCTGAATTTCTGAAAACCCAAGTACTGACAGGCATTTGAAATTTGAAATCTCCAATCATTCCTCTGGTTTAGACCATTTTTCTTTAGGTAAAACACTGGATTCCCAAAAACAATTGTGCATACTCATTTTCCATTTGTGCAAGCAAGCACAAGACTACTAAGAAGGTGAACGGGGCAAGCCTCATAAAATTTCAAAAGTTAGAATCCAAAACCCAGGGTCTTTCCCACATGGCTTCTGGTTCCATCCAAATACGGAATTTCTCTTCTTTAATTAAAAAGCATAGTTGATGCGACTCTGAAGATCCTTTACCTGATGAATCTGAGAAATACATCTCTTCTCTGCTATCTGTAGGGCAGGTCTCTTGTATTAACTACAAAGCATTCCAAATCCTGCTTTTTTATTATATGTCTCTGAGCCAGTAAAAGAAGTACATCCTACTGCCTGAGACAGTGTCCTTTCTCCAAAGAAAGCCCTCACGGTAGCCTTTAACCCAACGGGCCTGGAGGTGGCTGTGGGAAAACCTCTTTGACAGGTGGATAGAGCAGCTCTGTCTCCATTTATTCCTTCGCCTTTCAGTTTAGCACTCCCTCACCAGCAGTAACTCCAGCACGGCTTTGCTGAAGTGAACTCATGCTACTAGGAATGTTCCTGAGACCCATAACTCATTTCATAGCAACTGCCAGGGAGCTGTCAGATGGTGGTTCTTGTGGCCACAGGTCAGATTTAAAGCTATGACCTCAAGGAAATGCACATGCTTCACGTCCCATTAAAAGTAGCTTGAGCTAGGCAGTGGACCCCATGGAGTCCATCAACTTTGTTTTGGTTGCTCGGCCAGGGCTTATTGTTTGCATTGGGAGAAGAAAAGTTGCAGTATTTCTTAGAGGCTGAGATTTTATTCAAACTTAACAAACACTCATCCGTTTACTTCTACAAATCAAACAAGAAGAGATTTAGCTCTATAATACAACCCAAAGAACCTAAAGCAAGCATCAACCCAAGAGAATTCCAGTCTCATTACAGTATCCATGTTGACTACTTACAGGATGGTCTGGAATGGTGGGTAGCTTTCAGTTCCAGTGGTGGGTTGAACAACTAATTGGTAATAGCTGTCTGGAACACTGTGTTGAGAATGCTAAATGGGGAAGGGGGAAGGTCAATTCACAATGTCTTCCTTAGATGCAGGATTGGGAAGAGACAGCAAATATGCCACAGATTTATTGACCTCCATCACAGAATATTTTATTTCTTTCCTGAATTGTTGTCATAGCCTCCAAATCAGCTTTCCTGCCTACAAGCTCTGCATATGCCAATCCATTTCCCACTCTGCCACCAGAATCTGTAATCTAGCATGCAAATCTAATCACATCATTCTTCCTCTGGCTCATGTTGCCCAAGGTCCTTAGCATGGTGTACAAAGCCCTCCACCATCAGACTCCAGCCCATCTCTCTAACCACTTCTCTCATCAATCTCCATAACACTGTGCCCCAGTAGCACCAAGTTTCTCACATTCCCTGAAATGCCTCTCCTCTTCACCATGTTGTTTTCCTCTCTGAAATGGCTTTCCCAACCTTACTCCCCTTATAAAATTCTACACATCCTTCAAAGCTCATTTCAACTGTCACTCCTTAGTCACTCCAGCCTTGATGCTCCCAAGACCTTTGGCTCGTATGACTATTATGGTACTCTTTATGTCATGGTTTTATTAATGAGGATCTTTTTCATTGTAAGTGATAGAAATCAATTCAAAATAGCTTCAAATAAAAGAAAAATGTAAACTGTTAACCAAAAACAGGAATGTACTATTTACTGCCTCATGTTAATGAAAAATTTAGATATAGAGTCCTTAGGTGTGAACGAACCAAGATACTCAAATGATGTCTTTAGGACTAGGTCCTTCATTTCTAGACACTCTCCTTTGTGTTGACTTCATTCCAAGCAGATGGTTCCTACTTGGGGACAAGTCCAGCTCCAGGGCTACATAGAGTTCTCTTTTCTAACAGTTCCAATGGAAGGCCCAGAATTGATTCATATTGGCCTGTCTCGGATCATCTGCCCATCCCTGGGCCAATCACTTTGCTAAGAGGATGGAATTCGCTGATTGGCCATGTCCAGATCAAATTCTACTGATAGTAGAGGGGTAAAGTGACTCCATCCAAACCATATGGGCTGACAGTAGGGAAAACTGGATTTGCAAAAGATCTGGGGGGCCCGGCTAGATAGCTCAGTGTATAAAGAGCTCGCTGGGAAACCACATGGGAGGCCCTGGGTTCGGTTCCCGGGGACCTCTCCTAGCAGGCAGACCGCATTGAGAATGGCAAGCCGCCATGGGCGGGCCAGAGCCGCCGTGGGCAGGTCAAAAAGCTGCCACGGACAGGGCAAAAGCCGCCACGGGCAGGGCAGGTCACCTGCAAATCGAGCACAGCCAGCCACCCGCGAACTGAAAAGCCGGCCGTGATGGAAGCAGAAGCCGCCCACAAGCGGGGAAAGCCACGCCTGCGCAGTGACCAAGTCTCGGCGCGTTGCCGCAACGGGGGGGAAGGGGAGATATGTAATAAAATAAATAAATCTTTAAAAAAAAAAAAGATCTGGGGTGCTATTGCTAGAAAAAGAAGGAATCTATTTCAGACAGGAAAAATAATAACAAATGCACACATCCAAAAAAATTAATTTGAGTTTATATGTCTCTTTTCCCCACTAAGTTGAGCACATCTCACCCAGTCATAGGACCCAGTGGAAGAGCCTTCAAGGACAATATAAGGACAAGCACTTTTCCTTAACTCTGTGGGAGTGCACGGAAGCTCCATTTCAGTCCCTTGGGTACATGGTTATTAATTGTCTGTGTTTACTGAATATTTCCTCATTCTGTGAAGCAATTTATGAGTCCTGGTGCAGCTTGCAGAGACAAGCATTTCTCGAGTCCTTGCTTGACAAGCACAGAAGGGAATTTATGTGAAGTGCTCTGTGATATGTATTATGTTTACTTGCTAATGAAATTTATACCAGTTTTTGTGTTTATTTATAGCATACTGATTCTGAACTGATGCAGTCATTAAAGAATGGCTTTTATGTGACCAATTTAAAATACTTAAAAACTTCTTATTGTAGTGACAAAAGATAAGGGAGTTAAAATGAATTTTAAAAAGAATTTTTTTAATAGCCAAAAACAAAAAAAGAGAATGAGAAATCTCTAGTGAATATAGATGTAAATGCACTGTTCCTGGAGTTATATTTGAAACAATATTGTATTTCTAAGTCTCAATATGCAAACAAAATCTATGATAGCTCACAGGTAATCCCTGAAAAGTCCAAGATGATCGTATGAATGTTAGCCTCAGAGTTAATACTTTTAATGGTATCTTTTTCCTCTGTAACTCCCCACAGTGTGTCACATTCTGTGCCTGACATAGTACTAAAAGTACTGGCTTTATGGTTTTAAAGACCTGCATTCCAATTCCAGCCTGCCATATTCTGGCTCTATTGTCAGGAATAAGCAATTTGCTCAAAAGCATGTGTACTTCCATTGCAAAATGCACAATGACATTGGTTTCAAAGTGGATATATGGCAACACAGACACAGTTATCTAATGGCATAGGAGCATTGTATTTATTTAGCAGACATAGAGTTTATTCTAGATGATTTATATATATTCACTCATTTAGTCCTCACAACAATCCTTTGATGTAGTTACTAATATTATTCCCTTATACAGGTTGGGAAACTGAGGCCCAAGGCCTAGTATCACACAAATCAGTAAGTGGCAGAGCCATCAAATGAGCACTGACACTGCAGGCACCAGATTCTGCAGTCTGTACTTTTAACCTTAGTAGTATACTGCTGCTTACTATGTTATATTGCATCTCCAGTAAAGTGCCTTTGGAGTGAAGTACGTCTATCTTCAAACTCCATCTCTACAACTTATTCACCAGTGACTTGTGCGATTTATTTCATTTCTCTGTTATAAAAAGATGATATCAATGTACAAATCCCCTAGCATTCCTTGCCCTCAAATATTAGCTTTCTTCCTGCAGCCTCAGGTACACTAATTGCATACAGGGTTAGTGTCTAACTTCAGCCATTGAAAGGATGTTGTCTTTAGAGGTATTTTTAACTAAAGCAAGACACAATTCAAGAAAGTACCCAGTTAACTCAGGTAGAGACCAAAAGGGAGAAAAAAAGAAAAGTATTTCAGGCTCGATTCTTCAAAGTAAGTTTTGGCTTTGAATCATCCAATTCATTTGGGAGTGTCAACCTAGCTTGTGAAGTGCTGACAATGGTCCAAAAGTCTTACTAGGGTTTTGGAAAGGAAGAACGATGCTATTAATCTGCACATACAAGAAGTATCAAAGTTGATTCAGTGTTCCTCTGCAACAGAGTAAGTGAATAAGTATTGCCAACACGATCCCACATAGTGTTTATCAGGTTATCATAGATGTCAAATCCTTCAACAAAAGATAGAGAGGCCACAGCCAAAGGAAAGATTCTGGCTCCAGTAACCATCCATCTAGTATTTTCTGACAACCTAATGACCAAATTAAATCATCTGCACAACCAATCTAATTGATTTTATTCAAATGGATCATCAGGTAGCCAAAAAAAATACTGGTATCCAGGTAATCTAAGCTGTATTTACATGCACTTACAAAACCTCAGAAATCAAGGTGAATCTGAAAAAAAGAAAATATAGCTATTTACTTCTTTGTTTCCAAATATTTGGCTAGTACATGACCTGTAGATACAGGTTCATATAAGCTAAAGTCCATGTTCAATGATCCAAATATGAGAAAGTACACTGTTAAGTTTACTAGTTAAGAGGTTTAGATCTTGCTCTTGGGATCAACCAGAGGCCTTTACTTCAATGCTACCATCCCAGAGAGCACTGCAAAATTCCTGTTAATTGGCCATCTTTGAAGATAGTGTTCTCGGACATAGATTCTATTGCAATAGCATCCAACCCAAATCACTTCCTTCTGTTCTTGTCCCACTCCAATCTGTTCCTCACCAACATCAGGTTGACACTATTGAATGTTAAGCCCAGCCATGTCATTATCCTGCTTAAAATCCTTCAATGGCTGTCCATAGTTTGTCCCCTGTCCACCTCCCCAGCCAGTTCCCCTCCCCTCCCACTCCAGCCACACTGGTTTCTTTCTCACACTCCTCCCCGTGATTTCAACCTGATGTCCTTCTTTTGGGGATTCCTTCCCTTCACTCTTCACCAAATTAAGTAATTCTTCAGATGTCAGCTAAACCATCTCTTCCTCATGGAAGCCTATCTGGACCCCATGGAGTCAAGTCCCCCTCTTAGACCATCTCATAACACCATGAACCTTGCCTCCAGAGCACTTACCATAGTTTTATTTTACATTTATCTGAGAGGTTATTGGATTAATTGCATCTCACCTATAAGCCTAAAAGCCCCACAAGGGCAGGAATTGTATTCAACATGGAGAAGCTAAGGAAATGTTGGTTGAATGCAAAACAAGTTAGAGAACCCAAAAGTCCCACTCTCAATTATCTTGACCTCTTCCCTGCTAATCCTCATATGTACTTCATTTCCACTTCTGCTAAGTAGATTCACACCCTGAACCATTACCTCCTGACTCCCATACACTCTTTCTGTTTTCTTTGGCTCCACATACTCCATGTAGTTGGGCTCAGCTCCAGGATCTTTGTAATCCATGTATAGTGTGACTTGATTTCATGGGGTGGATCTACAAAACAACTGCAATTTTCTCAAGTCCTTAAAATGTACTGTAAATAGTAAAAGAAAACAAGTAATCAAGTAAATAAATTAGAAGTATGTTTGATCAAGAGCCAAAGTTGAGCAATATATAATTGTGAGTTCTTCACATAAGTATGTGCCTTGGTTGCTTGCTTAACCTTTCTGAGCATCAGTTGTTTTACAAAATGGGGATACTGATATTGATATCACAAGATCTGCATAGTAGTCAATAGCTAATGTATGCAAAACATCTATCCCATAAATGGCAGCTATTATTAACAAACCAAATTCCTATAACTACAGAAATGTTCTTCTCAGAAAAGTTGTCTTTATAAAGAGTCAAGCTCTTTAATAAAAGGCTGGGAGGACTTAAGGTAAAAGGAGTTAAGAACTATTGCTGTAGGGATTCCAGGCAGTGAATGTGGTTAATATGAATAATTCACAAGATAAAGTGCGTGACTTTTTGAACTCAGGCTACGTTGTGCTCAGAGCTCCCACAGAAATTTTAGGTCCAACAGAGTAGTGAAATACAGGTCAATTCTTTAGTTTCCCAAAGCCCAATCCTAGTAGTTTCTGTCCATTAAAGCCTTTGCTGTGTTAACTCACTCCCTTCTGCTCTGCTAAAACTTGAAATTATTCTTCCAGTTGTAAACAGGAGCATTCTGCAGGTTTGTATATTATAGTTGTCTTCTCTCTCATATTAGCTGCATATTACAAGTCAGGAAGAATGTTTTTCCACATCTAAGGCAGAGTTATAGCATATATACTACTCACCAGCATCTCACATGCATGGCAGACATCACTAATCAATCAGGGTGTTCTTTGCCACCAAAATGCATTTGGGTGATCTTAATCCTTCTCAACACAGAACACAAGAAACTACACCCCTCAATCAGAGTTGACCTGTGAGATGTAACCTATTCTCCACCCCGGACCTAAGGAGGTATTCTAACACAAATGCAAGTGTAATCCTCTTAACGGCACCACCTATGAGGACTAGTCTTAAGACTATTATTGCAATCAAAGACCAACAGTCCAGAAACAAAAAAAAAATAATTTAAAAATAAGTCAAGTTCTTTATTTGCATTCTCAAATACCACAACTGGGATATATTGAGCTCAGGAATACATTGTTTTAAATCTTCACTTTTCTTTCCCCTCCACTTCCTTCACATAAGACTTCTTCCATGACTCACTTATCAAAACTCCCTAAAAAATATTTGTCATCCAGCCTTAGAATAGGCCCCTCTTGTTGTTCATGTCTTCCAAATTTATATCATCAAAGTAGAAAAAGCCAGTCTGAAATGACACAGAATGGAAAAGTATTGGAAAGGGCAAAATTAACATCACCTTTAACAGCAGGGGAAGAGGAAGGATTGGGAATTCTCAAGCTTTAGAAATTTTTGGAAACATATAACCTAGTCTATGATTTTAGGCCATTACTTCACACACACACACCCCTTCCATTTACAGAATCATCATTTCCCGTTATCAATGCCGCGTTCACAAAATGGGTCCTGACAAGCCAAATCTAAAAGCAGCTTTGGCATAAGGAATGGCGTTTTTGAAGCTAATGCTCAGAATTCCCCACAGAGCTTGTGGGGAAGAAAAAAAAAACAGCCACCTCAAATGATAAGAGCTTATTTCCTCCTGTTTGGCCACCTTCTCTCTCATCACTTCTTCAAGTAATAGAAAAGGTAGAAGCAGGGGAGAAAGACTTCTTAAGAGAGTCATGCTTGATTTCATTCATTAAAGGCACAAAAAACTACAAACAAGTAAAAACTCCATTGGCTTTTACCTCAACTCAAAACATAAAGGTCCAACCAATAAAAGATTCAATAAAAACAAGAAAAGGGGCTGATAGAAAATGCAACCCATAACCATCATTTCTCCACCTTTAAAAGAATCTTGATCTTCCCATTGATATGCAGAATTTTTCTTCCAGTTTTGAGTTTTATAAATTTTCATTTTAACATCCAATTTTATTTGAAATATAAAACTTCTGCAGAATATGTACCCCACACTGCTTTAAAACCCAGAATAGCACAGCCTTCCCTAGAAGCCCCTCTCCAGTTCAGGTCAGCCAAGCACCCATATTCTGGTTCTATGAGAGATGAACAAGACAGCAGTCTGGGGTAAATGGAGCCTCAGAAAATTTCACAGAAAGAAACAAGAAAAGAGAATTTCACAGAAAGTTAGAAACAGAAGAGAGGATCATTTGAGTCAAGAAGACAACACACAGAGAGTTTGAGGTCCACCAAGCCTACTCAGAGACATACATTCAAATCAGCAAAGTCCCCACTCAAGGTTTAAGCACCCAACAAAAAGCTCCTATGGCTACCCCCCAACATTTCAGGGGATAAAGTGAAGATTCCTTTTATCCTCCTTCCTGGACCAGCTTGTTGTTTTGGTTTCTTTAGTTTCTACTTCTTTGTCTCAAACATGTGGGATGAGTTCATTTCATGAGATAAGGTAAGAATTTTATTCCACAACACATAATTTAAAAACAAAGGCAATTGCTTTTCATCTCTTTATCAGATGATGCAATGGTTAAGTTCATGTGTCAACTTGGCCAGGTAATGGTACCCTGTTGTTTGGTCAAGCAAGCATTGGCTTGATTGTTACCGTGAGGATATTTCATGGACTTAGAATTAGTAAGTTGGTTGTGCCTATGGCTGATTATATCTACAACCAATTGAGAAGATTGCCTTCAGCAATGAGAGATGTCTCATTCAATCATTTGAGGACCTTAAAAGGAGGTTTGATTATTTCAGCAGTCAAAAGAGAGAATTTCCATCTCTAATTCAGGCAGGAAGCTTCTCCGGGAGAATTCATCTAAAACCTTCATCGGAGTTCCCAGCTTGCAGCTTACCCTAAGGAATTTGGACTTGTGCATTCCCACAGTCATGTGAGATAATTCTTATAAAAATCTCACAATATTTAAAGATATTTCCATCGGTTCTATTTCCCTAGAGAACACTGACTAATATAGATGGTAGTGGGTAATTCAATTTCAGTCAAATTTAAGGAAGTCCCTCCCTGTCCTTATAATCATGTGATATTCTTAATGACTTAAGCCACTGAGAATATTGGGGGTAGTGCCCTCTGATTTTTAAGTCCACACTAGTTTCCAAAGATATACTCATTAGACATACTCGCAGCTTCCTGTGAAACTTGAGCACAGGATGTTTGCTGAGTGGTGGACTCCAGTTCCTATTGTTCCATAAATGAAAAATACTGCCTCCTTTCTCAGTTTCTCTCATCTCCCTAGGGTGTGGAAAATTACATAGCAGTAATTTTGTCTCCATTTATAAATCACTCAAGAAAGTGTCAAAAAATACCTTCAGAATATTCTCCTGTTATTAAAAGGGTACAAAAGTTAACAAAAACAGATGACTAGGTCAGGGAAGCAGATGTGGCTCAAGCGATTGAGCTCCCGCCTACCACATGGAAGGTTCTTTGTTCAGTTCCGTGCCTCCTAAAGAAGACAGCAAGCTAGCACGGTGGGCAGGCACGTCAAGCTGACACAAAAAGAGACACAAGAAAGAAAACGTAATGAGAGATACAACAAAGCAGGGAGCGGAGGTTCCCAGTGCCTCCTAAATTGGACAAGCAAGACAGCAAGCTGACGCTACAGGCAGGTGTGGCAAGCTGACACAACAAGATGACACAACAAGAGACACAAAAAGAAAAACACAATGAGGGACACAACAGAGCAGGGAATGGAGATGGCTCAAGCAATTAGGCACCTCTCTCCCATATCAGAGGTCCCGGGTTCGGTTCCAGGTGCTTCCTAAAGAAACAAGAAAGATGAACAGACACAGCAAGTGCAAACAATGAGGGGGTGGGGAGAAATAAATAAAATAAATCTTTTAAAAAAATGACTTAAATGGTTCCCTTTCACCCATCCAAATCTAGTCTCATTCCCCAACCTGTGCATTTATTTCTCAAGGCTCTGTGGGAAGAGGAGATAGGATGAGATGTGAGGAAAAGTAACATTTTCCTTTTCTGTCTTTTCAGAAACAGCCAAGAAAAAAATGGAGACAGAGATGGGGAAGGCATATAGGAAGAAGATTAAGCTTGGTGGCTGCCTTATAAATATTAACTGAAGTAAAATTGCATTACTTCAGCATCAGATTGCATTAGATACTGTGGAAGAGGGAAAGACGGGCTTGCTAGCCAGTTTCTATATTGCTCAGCTCTTAGTAGCCGAGCACTAGACACAGAGAACATTAAGTGTATTGTATAAAGGTGTTAATATTAAGGTAACCATTAGACCAAAATTTCAGACCTTCCTAAACACCAAAAGATTTATCAAAAAAAAAGAAATAAAATAAAATAGACCATAGTAAAATAATTTGTATGTACACACATACACACCCACATCACATTGCATAAACTGAAACAATGCCACACATCTGAAGTTAAACCTACCAATCATGTACATAAATGGAAATAGGCTTAATGCATGCACATATGAAAGATTTTCAGTTTGGTTAACAAAGCAAAATTCCACACCCAAAAGACACACACAAAACAAAGAGATTAAGAAAGTTTAAAAGTAAAAAGATGGGCATATATATATGCAAAATCCAATTAGAAGACATAACGGAAGGGGAAAGTCCATTTCTGAGAGCAAGAATAATAATTGTTATCATAGTAATAATAATTCCTAAGCAAAATCCACATGAGAAAAACTATAAAATATTCCTGAAAGTCACAAATGTAGACTTGAACAAATGGAGAGACTTACTGTGTTCTTGGCTAGGAAGACCCAGCCTCGTATCAATCTTCCCAAAGTTAATTTTTGTATTTAATAAGCACCGTTTAAAATACTATCAGGGGGCCGGCTGTAGCTCAATTGGTAGGGCACCGGTTTACCACGTGAGAGGCCCCGGGTTAGGTTCCCGGGGCCTCCTTGAGCGGGCAGACCACCTTGAGAAGGCAAGCCACCATGGGCAGGGCAAAGCCGCCGTGGGCAGGGCAAGCCCCGGCAAGCAGGGCAAGCCGCCCGCAACCAGGCAAGGCCACCACGCAGTGAGCTGACTCAGCAGGTCGCCGCAATGGGGGGGAGACAAGCAGACACAGAAGAATGCAAAACTGAACACACTAAGAACAAGAAGAATGGGGGGGATATATAATAAATAAATAAAATTTTTAAATACTATCAGGTTTTTATTTTCCCAAAGATAAAGTTGATTATAAAGTTCATTTGGGAAACACTGAAAAAAGATGAGAAATAGGAGAGGAGAGCCTAGCCCTATCTGATATTAAAGCATTTTTTCAAAATCTATTAAAAAATTTTTGAGTGTGGTATTGGTGTATGAATAGAAAGAAAAAGACAAATGGAATGAATAAAAACTCTAGAGATATACATAATCACATAGAGACATTCAGCATTTAATAATTGAAATTATTCATTAATTTAAATTCAGCATTTAAAATGAATTAGGAAAAGATGGATATTTTAATAAGTGGTTGGGATAACTGGTGAATCATATGGAAAAAAAGATGAAATTGGATCCATTCCTCACTCCAAATACCAGTATAAATTCCAAATGGATCAGATATAAAAATAATACTATGTAAGTACTAGAAGAAAACATGGATGAATTCCTCTAAACTTGGGAGTAGAAACTGCTTTCTTAACTATGACTCAAAAACCCAGATGCAATAAGGGAAAAGTTTGACAAATTTGCCATAAAATTGTTTTAAAACTTCTGTATAGCAAAAAAAAAAAAACTCTATAATTTAAAAATAAAAGATGAAAAATATTTGCCACTTTTTGCAGTGACGATGAGTTAATATTCTAAAAGTAGAAAAGAAATAGATTAATGGCCTATAGAAAAATAGGCAAGTGATATGAACAGACAGTTCACAAAAAAATGAAATGGCTCTTAGCCCAAAGAAAAGAAGCTCAATCTTGCTAATAATAAAAGGAATGCAAATTAAGACCATACTCATTTCTCACTCAGAGTGACAAAAATATAGAAGTTGAACAATCTACTCTTTTGACAAGACCGTGAAGAAATAGGCATTCTCATACATTTCTGGTATAAAATAGAGAAAATCCATGGAGGAGAAATTAGCAGTACCTAGCAAAATGAATATTCATTTACCCTTTGAGCAATCCTACTCCTAAGACTCCATCCCAAAAGCCAAACTATCAAAAGATGTGTGCAGAAGGCTATTTGTTGCAATACAATTTACTACAGTAAAAGCTTGCAAACAAACCAAACAGTTATCAATAGGGAATTGTTTCAGGAGTTGGCAAATTCCAGTCCCGGGGCCAAATCTGGCCCATGGCCTGTTTTTGTACAGCCTGCAAGTTGAGTGTTCATTTTTGCGTTCTTCTGTGTCTGCTTGTCGCCCCCCCATTGCAGCGACCCGCTGAGTCAGCTCACCGCGCGGAGGCCTTGCCTGCTCGCGGGCGGCTTGCCCTGCTTGTGAGCGACTTGCCCTGCTCATGGCGGCTTGCCTTGCCCACGGCGGCTTTGCCCTGCCCGTGGTGGCTTTGCCCTGCCCATGGCGGCTTGCCTTCTCAAGGCGGTCTGCC
>PVKH010013287.1:0-16954 GCA_004027955.1 Chaetophractus vellerosus | reverse complement strand
CTGAGACCGGTCACCGCGCAGGCGGCTTTGCCCCGCTTGTGGGCGGCTTCTGCTTCCATTCACGGCCGGCTCCGCTTCAGTTCGCGGATGGCTGGCTGCGCTCCGTTCGTGGGCGACCTGCCCTGCCCGTGGCGGCTTTGCCCTGTCTGTGGCAGCTTTTTGCCCTGCCTCCCCATGGCGGCTCTGCCCTCCCATGGCTGCTTGCCCTTCTCAAGGCGGTCTGCCCGCTAGGAGAGGTCCCCGGGAACCAAATCCGGGACCTCCCATGTGGTATACCGGCGTCCTATCCACTGGGCTATACGGCCGGCCCCCATCAGTATGCTATTTTGACGTAGTTTCTTTTCCAGTGAGAACATATGTTGGAGGATTAATTTCCCTTAAAATGTAATCTAAGGAAGAACTTGGTGATGGTTCACTGGCGGCTGCCCTGACATCACTGCAGTGCTTTGTTTTTCATAGATTGCGCCTGGGTGGGCCTAGGAGAGCCATGGTCAGCCTTTTCTAGCACCCTAGCTAAATGACTGTAATTGTGGTGGCCATGGGGCCAGAGCAAAGGTTAACTGTACTTAAATAGAATTCTCTTCCCTGAAGAAAGAAACTAGGTAGGAGTTGGGCATTCCTTCACACTTGTTAAATGCATCCTCCAATGAGAGAAATGTGTCATGTTGTGAAAGTGTTTCTTTGAAAGCTGTTGCGCAGCCATTGGTTACCTGTATTGGGGAAACATAGCATACAAGAAAGACACAGTCTCATTGGTGAAAACTTTTCCATGTCAGAGACCAAGAACTCTTGCAGTCATTTGTGTTATTCCTTCTTCTTCAAACAGAAGATAACAAAAAGTTGTAATGAAAGATCTCTTCATCTTATTGATAAAATCACTAATAAGCCAAAATGTCTGTCATTGTCAACCATAGCGTGCCAGACCAATTCTTTTGTGACAGGGTGCCCTGTATAATTGCCATATTCCCACCAAATATTTTTGTTGTGAGCTGGGAGCACAGAACCAGTTTGATGTTAAGAATGACAGTTAGGGGCCGGCTGTAGCCCAGTGGATAGGGCACTGGTTCACCACATGGGAGGCCCCAGGTTAGGTTCCTGGGGACCTTTCCAAAGCGGGCAGACCGCCTTGAGAAGGGCGAGCCGCCGTGGACGGGGCAGAGCCGCCATGGGCAGGGCAAGTCACCCGTGAACGGAAGCAGACCCGCCTGCGAATGGAGCAGAGCCGCCTGCACGGTGACCTGACTTGGCGTGTCGCCGCAGCGGGGAAGACAGAGCGGACACAGAGGAACGCAGAGAAATAAACACAGCAAGAGCAAGCAGAAAGAGGGGGCTATGTAACCAAAAAAAAAGAAAAGAAAAAAAGAATGACAGTTATATTGTCAATGGATCTCATGAGGTGAATGAGCTCCAAGACATGTTGGATGACATCATTAAAAAAATTTTGTTCTCTTCCTGAATGTGAGAATCTGAAACAGATCTGCATGTTAATCCAAAAAGCAAACAATAGGTAATTCCTATAAAGCCTGTGGCTATCGAGGCATGTTTGACTCACATAGACTCTACACATGCATTTTCAAAAACCCACCTGAGAATAGTGACAGAGGTAGAGGAAAGAAAGAGAAGGAAAAGAAAAATAGGAAGGGCAAAGACAAGGAAGATGGCTCCATATCCAGCAGTGAGACACCACCACCAAATGAAATCAGTCCTCCGCATGCTGTGGAAGAAGAGGAGAAGGATGATTGGGGGTAAGATATAACCAAAGAAGCTCAAAGGCACAGAATGTATGAAATCAATAACCTGCAAAAGTTTTGATGCTTGGTGATGATTTGGAAAGGACTATTGAAGAGCAGGTCAACATCCTGTTTGATTTTATTAAGAAAAAGAAAGAAGAGGGTATTATTGATTCATCTGATAAAGAAATTATTGCTGAAGCAAGAAAACTGGATGTAAGAGCTGTGGGTACTCTTGTGCTGTTTCCTACGATTTTGTCATAACAACAAAGAGGCTCAGAGGTACTCCTTCATGTTTGGAATGTGTGGTTGCCATATGTCAAGCTCAGCTCAACTCCAAGATTCCACATATCTTGAAGGAGATGTATGATGTAGACCTTTTGGAAGAAGAGGTTGTCATGAGCTGGTCAGAAAAGGCCTCTGAGAAATATGTGTCAAAAGAACTTGCCAAAGAGATTCGTGTCAAAGCAGAACCATTTATAAAATGGTTGAAAAAAGCAGAGGAGGAATTTTTTGGTGGTGAAGAGGAAGATGAAGCTAAGAACATTGAGGTGTGGTGTATGTGAAGGCTGCCAGTGTACCTAAAGTTGAAACTGAAGTCTAACAAGAATGATCCATTTAAGGGGAAGAATGCAACCTAGCTTAACAGTGTGATACTGCAAATTTTTCTGGATTATCAGCTGTAAGTAAAATGGCTTAACATCATGCTACATTTTAAACTAAAAATGTTTTACTGTGAGTGGTCTTTAATTAAACCCCATGAAACATCTAAGCAAACACATCAGTTTGCTTATTCAGGGCCTGCTTCTTTTTGAAAAACTAGTGGTAGACACATGGATTACATTTATAGAGTTAGAAAAAATGAAAGATTTGTTTTTGGTCAGTCTTCAGATTTTCAGCTCTGAATGACTTAGGTGGAAATAATTGGCTCCTTTTTAATCTGTTGCACAATCTTTTAACCTGATAGTATTCTTGGAGCCTGTTAGATACTCAGACTATAAAAAGGTCTTCAGCAGAATGTAAACCTAAACTTATTTGCAATTGATTATCTTATTCAGCCACTCAGAAATATAGTTCACGTTTTCTCTCTAGTCCCTCAGATTGGCATATGGTAATGTATGTTCTTCCCATGCCGAGGTGGACTGATAATCAAAAGGAAGTGTAGCACCTTTATCTTACTGAGAAGTAAAAATGACCTGTGTTTCCTATTAATTTTAAGAGCTGGTTTTGAAATGTGATTGTTTTTTGTTTTGTTTTCTCAGTTTGTGTATAACTTACCCCAAATTGTAGTCTTGAAAGTCATGTACATTGCATGTTGGAAGAGTCAGGGAAATTATTACATAAACAAATAAGCATTTTATGTGTATATAGCTGTTGCTCTGACCCGAGAGAAAACTCAAATTTTAGAATATGATTAAATAGCAAGCTCTGGTTTTTGTTTGGGGGAAGCAATAAAAGGTACACTTAATCTCTAGCAAAAACTGAGCATAATTCTCTAAGATTTAGATTACAACTTCAGTATTTTTACACATACTGCACCTTTTGTTCAGTTTTTTCTTTTGATAATGTCTTTAATATTATACTTTATAAAATGCATTTAATATGACGCTTTGCTCTTGCAGAATATTTGGTGAGATCAACTATGTGAGATCATCTTTCTGCCACAATCCCTTACTTCAACCAGACTTTTGGTGGTTTTTGTTTGTTAGTTTGTTTAATCCTGGCATAGAAACTGAAGTGAAGAAAAATGTCTTACCTTCAGTTGGAAGGACTGGTTTTGTGTAAGAAAGCACTGCTTGAAAATGATGATATGGTTAAACAAGTACCCAAGGAGGACTAGATTAAATCTCTCCTTCCTTGGAGAATAACCAAGGCCACGTGGCGTGTCATCTAGACTAGGCTGATAGTTTTACTTGGTACTGGGAAGAGGGAGATCCCTCAAAAAAAACATTGAATAAATTTTGCCTTGTAATCAAGCAGTATTTAAACTGTAGAACTTGGATACACACACAAAAAATCAAATCATATTGACTCATCAGTTGATTGTCTAGTGCTAAAGTTAGGATAGCTCTTTAACTTCTCCTTACCTTTATGGTGGAATTATTAGCAGCATTAAGATGAGGATTCCAGTTAGTTGTTTTTGTCCTGTTTCAGTTGTTTAGTGGAAGGAGAAAGACCTTAGTGGCTACAGTAAAAAAATTTATCTTCATGTTAATTAAATAATCAAGTATTGGTTGGGTTAAATTTTTAAAAGGGGAAAAAATCCTCCAGTCATTAAAACTTTATCCCTGATAGGGAATGGGGAAGAAGAGACGGTGATGGTATAGATTTTAATGGCTCTCATTTTTTTGAGTGTTTACTGTTTGCCAGGCACACAAGTGCTTTACACATATTATTTGTTTAATCCTCCTACAACTTTATGAGGTACTGCTTTTATTCCTATTTTCAGATGAGGAAACTGAGGCACAGAGAGATTAAAAATAATTTTTCCAAGGTTACACAGCCAGGATTTGAATCTAGACAGTGTGACTCCAAGAGATTGTGTTCTAATGGACTATGCTATATACTCAATCTGGTAACATTCTTTACTTGTCTGATCTATATTGGCTCTCACCCTGGTTTAGTGCCTTTCTGAGTAGCTGAACAAGGCTGCTGGCTGTAGATTTCTCTAATCTTTGTGTTGATCTACAGGTGAGCATGTTAGGGAAAGGATTTGGTGATGTTGGTGAAGCTAAAGGCAGCAGCACCACGGGCTCCCAGTTCTTGGAGCAATTCAAGACTGCTCAGGCTCTGGCTCAGTTGGCAGCTCAGCATTCTCAATCTGGAAGCACCACCACCTCCTCTTGGGACATGAGCTCGACCACACAATCCCCATCGCTGGTGCAGTATGGTGAGAAGGGTGGAAAGTGACTTGCATTCTTTAAGGCATTACTCTTCTGAGGCTGCCAGGGGTAGGGAGTAGAGAATGTGTCCTAAAGAGAGGAGAGGGGCAGTCAACTGGCTAGATTCCCATATTGGTTTTCCCTAGCCAGATAGGCTTACTCCAAAGAGTTGGGGGATAATAAAAATTTGAAGCTTTATTTCTCTCTCATCGAATTTAGCCATACACATAGATGCACTCTTCTGTTGCCTTGGGGATTTTAAAAAATTTCCCTAGATATATTTTTAGTGTTTGAAAATAACATATACACATACCTTGGAGATACTGCAATCTCAGTTCCAGACCATGGCAATAAAGCAAGTCACATGAAATTTTTGGTGTACCAGTGTGTATAAACGTTTATAGCATATTGTATTTACTTAGCATGCAGTCCAAAAAATGTACGTGTCTTAATTAAAATGTGACACAGAGCCCGAAATGAGCACATGATGTTAGAAAAATGACGCTGATAGACTTGGTTGATGCACAGTTGCCACAAACTTTGAATTTGCAAAAATAAGTAAATAAATAAAAAAAAATTTACAGTATTTGCAATGTGCAATAAAACAAGGTATGCCTGTATCGTCTTTGGAAGCATTCTTGGAGTTGGCCTTCTTAAGACCTTGTGCTATCAACATGGGCAATTCCTAGATTGTTGTCTTACCCAAGCAGGATAATGGTGTTGATTATTGGGCTCTACTTAGGAACAAATAACTCAATAATTGTCACCTGTAGAAATGAGATTAAGTCCTATAAGAGAACTGATTATTTGAGGGCCTGTGATTCATGGTTTTAGAGCAGGACAAATAGCATTTCATCAGCACTTCTGGCCTCACACGTTTGGTTCCCTTTTGCAGATTTGAAGAACCCAAATGATTCAACAGCGCACAGCCCTTTTACAAAGCGCCAGGCCTTTACCCCATCTTCAACTATGATGGAGGTGTTCCTTCAGGAGAAGCCACCCGCAGTTTCTACGTCCACAGCTGCACCTCCACCCCCCTCTTCTCCTCTGCCAAGCAAATCCACCTCGGTTCCACAGATGTCTCCTGGATCTTCAGATAACCAGTCCTCCAGCCCTCAGCCGGCTCAGCAAAAACTGAAACAGCAGAAGAAAAAAGCCTCCTTGACTTCAAAGGTACTTGAGTTTTAGAGAAATACTATCTTAAAGCAAAGGGTGTGGGATTTGGGGAATTGAGAATTTGTGAGGGTATCATTTGGAAATTTCAAGGGAAAGTGTTTGATTAATCTACAGTAAGGTTAAACTGTTATTTTCTCTTTTGTTTCATTTTTCTCCTTACAGATTCCTGCTTTGGCTGTGGAGATGCCTGGCTCAGCAGATATCTCAGGGCTAAACCTGCAGTTTGGGGCATTGCAGTTTGGGTCAGAGCCTGTCCTTTCTGATTATGAGTCCACCCCCACCACGAGCGCCTCTTCAAGCCAGGCTCCAAGTAGCCTGTATACCAGCACGGCCAGGTAATGGAAGCATCAGCTTTAAGATCTCTTTTATTAGGTTTTTATCACTTTTTCTAAGTCTTTTGCTGATTCCTAGAACCCTGGAGAGGTCAAGCCTCTGACTGGGTGAGGGTAAAGTAGCCAATTGTGGTATTATGTTGAGCACTTTAAACTGGTATTAGGATTATCTGTAACTCTAAACAGATAGAAATATACCCCTCAGGTACTTCTAGAATGACCAGGCATAGTTCTGAAAGATATGTAGAGCACCTCTAACAGAGAGTACCTTGGTACATGCCAAGGCTAAACATGCTGTTAGTTTTTCTTTTAGCCCTTTGGATTGGGACTCATACCTGAGAAGGGAATAACTATGAACTCCTAGGAAGGAGGTATAAGCCATAATATATTTACACCAATAAAAAGGAACCTCACTGGTAGACCTTTTCTTACCTCCTTTGGTAGGTATCAAGGAAGACCATATTAAATAACAAAGTCTTGGAGGTATTTCAGAGGATTAGGCTGTTTTTCTCAGTCTTTAGAACCTAAAAATAACAGATGTCTAGTTTCTAGCCTAGATATATTGGATTGAAATTGCCACCAAGGCACGTGATTATTTATTTATTTATTTATTTTTACTGGGAGGTCCCAGGGATCGAACCCAGGTCTCTCCATATGGGAGATGGACGCTCAACCACCCGAGCCACATCCGTCCACCCTCCCTGCATGTGATTTTTCTTTTCTTTTTTTTTCTTTTTTAGAGATACCAGGACCGGGGATTGAACCTGGGACCTTGTATATGGGAAGCCAGTGCTCAACCACTGAGCCACATTGGCTCCCTTGAGGTTTTTTTTTGTTTTTGTTGGTTTTTTTTTTTTGTTGTTGTTGGTTTTTTTTTTGTTTTTTTTTTTTTTTTTTTTTTTTCCCCTTTTTTTTTTTTTTTTTTTTTTTTTTTTTTTTTTTTTTTTTTTTTTTTTTTTTTTTTTTTTTTTTTTTTTTTTTTTTTTTTTGTTTTTTTCCCCCGTTTCTTTGCTTGTTTGGATTTTTTTGTTTGTTTGTTTCTAGAAGGCACCGGAAACGGAACCCTGGACCTCCCATGTGGGAAGCGGGTACTCAACTGTTTGAGCCACATCTGCTTGAATTATTTTAAAGTTCCTCTCAGGGGAGTTAACCAGTAATCTTAAATCTAATAGTCTTCTCTATTGAACTTGGAGCTCAGAATTCTTTAAAATAAGTATGAGCAAAACATCTTTTGCTCCTGAGTTTAAAGTTCATGTTAGAATGTATAGAAGTGATCTGGAGTAATGTATGCTTTTGACTGATCTTTAGCCTTTTTTTCCTTATAATAGCAGAATATAGGGGAACATAAAGGTTTTTTTCTTTGAGGGTTGATAGTGTTTTTGAACTCTATTCTTAATTCAGACCCCTGACTCTGTAGAATGAGGAAATTCCTACTGTTGTCAGGAGAAAATTGCAGCAGTTTCATTTATTGCTAGAGAAGTTCTTTCTGATTGTAATCAACTTTCTCTGGTAGAAGACCTCCAGAGTTTCCTTAGCATTGGTGGATATGCTTTATTTTGCTTCTCTGAGATGTTTCTTTTCTTTATTCTCCACAGTGAATCTTCATCCACAATTTCATCGAACCAGAGTCAGGAGTCCGGTTATCAGAGTGGCCCAATTCAGTCAACAACCTATACCTCCCAAAATAGTGCTCAGGGCCCACTGTACGAACAGAGATCCACACAGACTCGGCGGTACCCCAGCTCCATCTCTTCGTCACCCCAAAAGGACCTGACTCAGGCAAAGGTAGTGGCTTTACGAGCCCCTGGGCATTGGTTAGGAGAATAGTGGGCAAAGTCCCTAAATATTAGCGTTTTACTTCTCGGCAAATGCTGCTAAGAAACCTCGGGAGTGCTGACTGAGAAGCTGCAAAAAATACATTCCTGTGGTTGGTGAAATAAAAATTCTTTTCAGCAAGCGTGGAAGCTCAGAGCCAGAAAACCATTCTCTTTGCACTAAAGATTCATTGTTTCTAATAGAACCAGTCTCAAGTACCTGTCCTCTCTTCTTGGAAGATCTGATTGTTAGACTTCTGGGTGCATATCAGTAGACCTCACCTTGCTATGTGTCTTGGCTTGGTGAGGGGGACAGCATATGCCAGAGGAGATGTGGAGTGACTGCCAGATGCAGCCAGCAGAATAGGTGGTTTGGCTGAACTGTCTTACTCCCACAGCCTTCCCCAAGGATCACTGGATTTGGACTTTGGGCATTTCCTGCATCTATTTCGGGTTTGGGATGTCTTCACCAGTTTGGGGGGGTATTGCCTTCTGTGGCCTTGGGTCATACAGGGTTGATTTATCTTGATTTTTATTGTCATTGTTGTTGTTTTAAAATTTTGTGATTATTTGTGTTCCTTTGGAGAGTCTGCAATGTGTTAATCCTTTGGTTAACTTGTGGAATTTCTCTCTGAAAGGTTTGTTGACCTTTTAGCTGAGCCATTGCTAACCTGCCCCATTCACTTGAGTTTGTCTGTTTCTTGCTCTTCTGTTTCTTGTACCAGAATGGCTTCAGTTCTGTGCAGGCCACGCAGTTACAGACCACGCAATCCGTTGAAGGTGAGTGTTCTCCAGACCTTTTCCTCTCGGTTGGAGTGTTTTTTCTTCCCCCTCTATATTTTTGCATTTCTTTTATTGTAATGAAGAGTTCTGGCTCAGGGATCAGAACATCTGGTTGCAACTCTAGCTTGGTTCTACCTTGCTGCTTAATCTCAAACTACCCTAAGTTTCAGATTCTCTATCTTAAAAGTCTTAAAACATTGATTCTCTTTGTTTAACAAATGAGAGCAGTGCTGTGAAATGCTTGGGATTTTCTTAAACACAGTGGGTCCATTATTAAATAACTCAGTCTTTGGGTCAGCCTAGGACTGTAGTCACTTCTTCACTTCTTAAAGATACCTCCTTTCTTCTGATGAGCTGAAGTTCTTTACTTTCTTCGTTTTCCAGGTGCTACGGGTTCTGCAGTGAAATCTGACTCACCTTCCACTTCTAGCATCCCCCCTCTCAATGAAACAGTATCTGCAGCTTCCTTACTGACGACAACCAATCAGCACTCATCCTCCTTGGGTGGCTTGAGCCACAGTGAGGAGATTCCAAATACTACTACCACACAACACAGCAGGTGATTATGGGCAAAGGAGATTGGAGTTGGCAAGTAGCAATAACAGAGCTTTCTGGTTCTATCTTATTCTCTCTACTTGACAGAGACCACATTAGCCCTGCTTTTGTGGTAAGTAGATGACCTAAAAGGTGTGGGAGGTGAATGCAGAGGAGGCTTATTTTCCTTTTTCAATATCCACTCTTGCTTTTACTGCTCACTGTGACTGGCTGGCCATATGTTTACCATATGCTCTCAAGCCTCCTCGTTCTATATTCTGCCTTTTTTCCTGTGTTCTTGACTGTTGCTCCAGTAGATACCATAGCACTATGGCTAATGGCAAACTTTCTTTACAGCACGTTATCTACTCAGCAGAATACCCTTTCATCATCAACATCTTCTGGGCGCACTTCGACATCCACTCTTTTGGTAAGAGCGATGCTGTAAAAGAGGAAATGTGGTTTATTTACACTTAGTAACTATCCGACCATAAGATTCTATCAAGAGAATATTGAAGAGGATTCTTGAAAATTTCTTCATGAGATGGCAAAATAATAATTGATCTGAGGTCATGGGAAAGGAGCAAAAGAAAATCAAGAGAAGCAGAAAAATCCAGAAACATTGCAGAGTTCTGGGCCATTCCTAAAATCCCTGGAAGTGACTTTCCTGACTCTTTATCTGACTTTTTTTCACTGAAGATGGGTGGGCTTTTGTGTGCTACACTAAAATCTTTAAGAATATATCTTTTTAACTGGTACAGCCTTTCCTCATTTCTTGGTCTGGGGTATGTGAAACATGAGTTCTGAGAATAACCAATGTCTGAAAATCCTTGTGAAAGTAGAGGCCAGGTGACAGCTTTTGGTTGAATATTTAATTTTCCTGTTGTGATTGATAACAACTATTTGTGACATTATGCTGTAATGTCATTATGTTGTAAAGGAAGGCAGATAACTTGAAGAGGACCCACTTTGGACAAATATGTCAGGTTTGCCAGGAGCCTGGGGGAGTAGGGCAGGGGAGAAGATAGGAGGGCCAAGGCTTGCTTTCACTAGGAACCTTCTTTCCTTAAACATACTATGTCAGGTTTAAAGTCATTAGAATTTGTTCTTTTTCCTAGCCCATGAGCTGGTCTCTTGGGCTAAGCTAGTGAAGAAAAGAATGTGAAAAAAGGTCATGATGTTGTTCAGATCGCAACTATTACTGCCCCCTTATTTTACTCAAAGAGCTTGTTTATCCTTACTCCTGCTGTCTTTCACAACAGGATGATGATAATCTGAAGGGTGGGTCTGTTATTAACCTTGCCAGATGAATCTTAAGGAATGTGTAGCTGGAGAATATTTAGTTGTGTCTTCTGACTACTTTGGCAGAGGATAGCTAGTACCTTGCCTTAGCTTTTTTTTTTTTAAATGACTACTTTAAAGATTTATTTTTATTTTATTACATATCTCCCCTCCCCCCCGTTGCGGCGACGCGCTGAGGTCGGTCACTGCGCAGGCGTGGCTTTCCCCACTTGTGGGTGGGTTCTGCTTCCATTCACCGCCGGCTTTTGCTTTCAGTTCCTGGGTGGCTAGCTGCCCTCCATTCGCAGGCGACCTGCCCTGCCCGTGGCGGCTATACCCTGTCCGTGGCAGCTTTTTGCCCTGCCCACGGCGGCTTGCCCTTCTCAAGGCGGTCTGCCCGCTAGGAGAGGTCCCCAGGAACCGAACCCGGGGCCTCCCATGTGGTAAACTGGCACCCTATCCACTGGGCTATATGGCCGGCCCTTGCCTTAGCTTTTTAATTGGGAAGTTGCCAAAATTAGAAATTAACTGGCAGAAGGATTGTTCATCTTTACTAACCTGTAATGGTAATCACTGTTTCCTTTTTCCCCTCTCCCATCCCTTCCCCCTTTTTGAAGCACACAAGCGTGGAGAACGAGGCGAATCTCCATTCTTCCTCCAGCACTTTCTCCACCTCGTCTAGCACAGTCTCTGCACCTCCCCCAGTGGTCAGTGTCTCCTCCAGTCTCAATAGTGGCAGTAACCTGGGACTCAGCCTAGGCAGCAATTCTACCGTCACAGCCTCCACTCGCAGCTCAGTTGCTACGACTTCAGGTAGCCCTGCATAAAAGGTGGCTAGTATTCTTTTGGGGTGGAAGAGAGAAATTATATGCTGGGATAACAATGTAATTTCCCTTTTAGGAAAAGCTCCTCCCAACCTCCCTCCTGGGGTCCCGCCGTTGTTGCCTAATCCATATATTATGGCTCCAGGGCTGTTACATGCCTACCCGGTAAGTGGGACTAAAGGATCTTCTTCAAAAGTTAAGGATTTTATGGTTACCCTTTTTATAGCTCTGGCTTCAGTTGGAAGACTGTAGTTAAAATACAGAAGTGAGTGTAAATTATTACCCCACCCCTGTAACTTGTAATCTATTTTCTGTCTCTATGAATTTCAATATTCTAGGTATTTCAGTTAAGTGGACTGATACAGTATTTGTCCTTCAGTGTCTGGCTTATTTCATTCAACATGATGGCTTAAGGATTCATCCATGTTGTAGAACATATCAGAATTTCATTCCTTTTTATGGCTGAATAATCTGTTGTTTGAATATACCATATTTTGTTTATCCATTCATCTTTTGATGGACACTTGGGTTGCTTCCACCTTCTGACGATTGTGAATAATGCTGCTTTGAACATTGGTGTACAAATATCTGTTTGAGTCCCTGAGCAAACAGATTTTTAATATTTGTGGTTTCAGGAAAAATAACACTTTTTAGAGGGGAAGAACTAAACTGAGTCAAGGCCCTCTACTGTGTCTCTGTATGAAAATTCTGGGCCTCAAACACCAAAGGCCAAAGTATTTGCCTAGAATCCCTTTCAGCATCTTAGAGAATTATTTTCTTTAATTGGATTGATTCCCTAACTCTGAGAGTCTTTGCTGGCTCTGACCTAGTCACAGCAGAGTTCCATGACTTAATCAGGGACTGGCCTGAGAATAGGTGGCTGACAGTAGGAGCTTTGCGTATCTGGTATTAGCTTCATATATTCAGTGCACATTAAGATGAAGGATACTAAGTTTTTTTTAAAAAGATACCTGTTCTTGCCCTAATAGAATCTAGATGAATATCACACAGATGGACTACTCAAATACCACTTTTACACATATTAACAGCAATGAATTACCATAATACCCATAATGTTGGAGAAAGCAAGAATGAAATGTAAATTTTTTCTGGAGGAGATAAATTTTAAGCCAAATTTTGAAGTCTGTAAGAGACAGAGTGGTAGAATAGCGAATAAAGCAGGCTATCTGTATGTAGATTGTGCTACTGTTGCCCAGAGGCCACCCTACTTGAATCAAAAGTCAGGAATTTAAGGAAAGTATCCGTATCTTTCATGAATTATTTCATCTCTCTGTATTTCACTGCTTCCCTCTTAAAGAAAACTGGAGGAAATAATCTATGTTTTGTTCTTCCTAAGAACAAAGTTTGAATCCTTGACTTGGCTATCATCACAGCTAGTCCCCATTAATATTGTTACCATCTGTATCTTTCAGCCACAAGTATATGGTTATGATGACTTGCAGATGCTTCAGACAAGATTTCCTTTGGTGAGTATGTGGGGTAGAGCTTTGGAAAAGAAAGAGATCTGAAAATTACAGTTGGGGGATTAAATCAAATGTTCACTCGATGACAGATCACAGGCTTATCTCTTTTCCCAAGCCATCCCTCCATACACACGCTTTAACATAAAACATAGGGGTTTGAGAGAGTAGTTCTGTCAGAAGGTAACTTTAAAAAATATCACAGTTGTGAAATCTTTGATGTAAACAAAATTTAATCTAATCTCTAGTCCAATAGAATAATACTCTGGAACTCTCAGGATGCTTTCTGTATATGTCAAGAACTTTGAATTCCACAAAGATCTTATTATCTCAGGAGAATGAGCTTGACATCGATCACTAGGGATGCGTTCTAGAAGATTTAGGATATTTTTGGTCCTGATGGGCCTTGATGTGTTCTCCATCGAGCATACAAGTAGACCTTGCCTGGCTTTGCTTGTAGCCAGGCAAGGGGGACAGTGTATGCAATAGTAATTTGGAGTTTGTGCCAGCTCTAGCCAGCTTAATCAATGGCTGGATAAATTGCAGTATTCCAACATTCTCCTCCTTCTCAACCTGTGGAATTAATAATGGTGGGGAATGAGTAGCGTTGAATCTCTGCTCTTTCATTTTTCTCTTCTAGGATTATTACAGCATCCCATTCCCCACACCTACCACTCCACTGACTGGGAGGGATGGTAGCCTGGCCAGCAATCCTTATTCTGGTAGGACTGGGTTGGGGCTCAACAAGGGGAGGTTATGTTGGGATCGGTGACAGAAACCTGATTAGTCGATGCAAGGGGCTCACTTTTCACCTAAAGATCTTTACCAGAAGTTTAGAATGGAAGTGATGAATCAGGGTGGGTTGTTGATTCAGAATCCTGTTAAAGATGAGCATGTGGTTACAGCTTTTTCCTTCTCATCCACTTTCTATTGTCTGCCTATGATTTCCAGATGACATCTGGACTTGGTTTTCTCAGCCATTCTCCCACTTTTATCAGGAATTGCAGTGGTTGTCCTGGCCTTCCTATGTTATCTCTGCCCCTGTACTCTACTCACAGTGGCAGTCTCATTGCCTTGCTGCATCTTCGGTCTTCTTTTTCCTGCCTGACCTACCACTGTTCTCATTAATCTTTCATTTTCTCTGACCTATGATGGTCCTTTATATCTTTTCTTGGTTAAAATTCTGACATCTATATGGTTATTTCCCTTGTAATAGGGAATGGTTTAGAGTTTACAAATTGCTTTCACATCAGTCATCTCATTTGGAAAAGGGGGAAGTTTAGATGCTACCCTATTTCTGTTTTCATTCATAGAAATTCAGGAGACAGCTGTGCTGTGGCTTGGCAGGTCTAGTGTTGTATTGTCTTATAATTTCCCAAGACTATCACAGGCATTCCCAGCCCTGGGTGGGAGAAGAGGGGAACAGAGACTGTGGAGGGAGATGGAAGAGAACTGTTCAGGAGCTTTGTTCTGGGAGCCTGTCTCTGCTATAGGAGTGCATTGTTATTCAGTATCCGTCCTTGATTAGAACCGTGCTAATTGCGTGCTGAGTAATGCTAAATGTAGCAGCAAAGAAACAAAAATCTAAGAATTTAATTTTAACATTCTTTGAATGAGATCTTCTGTAAACATGTGAAACCAGAAGAGGTAATTCTGGATTGGTGTGGGGGGTAAAAGTGGCAGGTACATTTAGCCTCTCCTGTCACAGGTGACCTCACAAAGTTCGGCCGTGGGGATGCCTCCTCCCCAGCCCCGGCCACAACCTTGGCCCAACCCCAACAGAACCAGACGCAGACTCACCACACCACGCAGCAGACATTCCTGAACCCGGCGCTGCCTCCTGGCTACAGTTACACCAGCCTGCCATACTACACAGGGGTCCCGGGCCTCCCTAGCACCTTCCAGTATGGGCCTGCTGTGTTCCCTGTGAGTACCTAATCTTGGTCTCTCCTTGTGGTGGAGAATCCTAGCCTTCGAGATTATCCTAGCTGCTTGCAAAGCTAGATGACTCTCTACTAACGGATGAGGAGGAAGAACGATTTCCACCTCTAGCCTGGCCTTGGAGAGGGAGTGGGGCTGGGATTGGTGGGATTGGGATGGGGTAACCTGTTCTTGGAATTAGCCAAATGGGCAATGTGATACCATACAAGTTGGCTTTTCTCAGTCATTCATTCATTCCCTGCCTACCACTGCCCCTTTCCCTTCCTTCCAAATTACCATTTTTTTCCTTCACTGGTAGATTCTAGAACTCTCAGTAAGGAGTCCATTTCACTAAACAGTCTTTAGCCAGGCTATATCAGAATAGGTAACCATCTGAATGCCCATTCCCTGGAGTAGGATGGGTAGGGCAGATGGTACCCTGATGCCATTTGACTGCACTTCTGGCCTTTGCTCTTCAGGTGGCTCCTACCTCTTCCAAGCAGCATGGTGTGAATGTCAGTGTGAATGCATCGGCCACCCCTTTCCAACAGCCAAGTGGATATGGGTCTCATGGATACAACACTGGTAAGCTTACCTTGGCTCTGGTTGTCAGTGGTGTCTGTGGGGTATTAGCAGATGAGTCTCAGGGAAGAAAACTTGGTGCTTGAGAAATGGGGTTGGTGAGGATGTGCTAATTCCATGTACGATTGGTAATGCCTGATTGACTTGGGTGTCTGTCTGAGCAGCACCAACAGAGGAGCCTGATGATAAGACATATGTCCACTACTCATGGGGAACATCCAGGGGCACGTCTTGGCTATTAGAATAGTTTTGAGTGGGAAGCGAGTCAAGGGGCCCCAAGATTTTGCTGAGATGTTAATGTAGGCAAGTGTTAATATGTATATGGCGCTGATAGTTCAAAAGGGATATAGTCACTGAAAAGAAAGGTTAAGTGTGTTCTTAGAATAGCAGGCTATAATAGGTTTGGCTTCAGTCTTTTTTAGTAGTACTTTTCTTATGTGGCTCTCTTTTTATTCCCTAGCTAGAAGACCTAAGATGTGGAGTAGGCATGACTGTAGAAGAGAGTGAAAATTGGGGCAGGAGAGTTGTACCTTTAGTGTTTTCCTTCATTTGTTTGGCTAGTTTCTTTGTGAAGCCCATTTGCACATCTCATGGCAGGGAGAAAAGTGTAGGAATCCTTTGAATGGGTGCTGGATTAAAAATTACTTTGCCTATCCTTTGCTACCATACCTGACATCTACCCTTCACTTTTGAAGGATTGGGGGGAGAGAAAGGGGTCTGAATTTTAAAAAATTCATTTACATCTTCTGGTCACTTGTGGGTGAATATGAGGGGGAGGTTGTTGCATTTGCCCAGGGTTGGGAGGTAGGGGGGTTAAGGATTGCCCTTCAAAACTCTCAGCTCAAATATAGTTACATAGTGATTTGGGTAGAGCAGCATCTGTGGTTTTCACCCTTGTATGGTCTCCAGGTGGGTAAATTGCCCAAGTTTTTCAGTAATTGGGAAGCTGCTTGAACTGAGCACAGAAGGCAATAGGTACTTGAGGAACTAATAGGTGGAGATTTGAACTATGCTGTACGGCTTAGAGTGGGCCAAGATTTAACCTAAAGAAATCCTAAAACGCCCCTTTGGGATTTAAGACCTGTGCGCGCCCCTCTCGTCCAACAAGGTCTATCCTAAGCCTGGGTGGGGTGGGGGTGGGGGGATTATAAGCTTTTTGACTTGGACTGGTCCCATTTTGAAAAGTTTTAAGGTTTAAGTCTTAGTTCGGCCAGGTTCAGTAATTTTAAGATTGATAATATGAAAGAATTGCATACCTGATTTTGGGAAAACCTAGTTTTTTTTACCTCATTTAAAATTCAGAAACCTCCTATTGCAGCCCTTTGAGAACCCCCAGTTCCCAACCCCACAGAGGGCTCTTGTCATTCCCTTCCTCATCAACCTCTAAATTCATATTTTTTTATGTATTTGATTCCTTTTAGGAAGAAAATATCCACCCCCTTACAAGCATTTCTGGACGGCTGAGAGCTAATTTGGCCCATGGCTGGGGGCTATGTTTGTGTGTGTGTATAAATTTGCACTGAAGTCTTGTTTCAGAAACCAGACCACTGAGGAGAGCCTGCTGAGCTGAGGCCATGGCCTGCGTGGCTTGGGGAAATGAGTTGGCGGATACCTT
>PVKH010013285.1:0-16917 GCA_004027955.1 Chaetophractus vellerosus | reverse complement strand
TGAGGTACCAGGGCCCAGGATTGAACATGGGACCTTGTATGCGGGAAGCCAGTGCTCAACCACTGAGCCACATTGGCTCACCTGAGTTGGTTTTTTCATTTGTTTGCTTGTTTTTTTCCCCCCACGACTGAACCCTAACTCGGGGCCTCTCCTGTGGGAGGCAGGTGCTCAACTGCTCGAGCCACATCCATCCCCCTGAATCTTTCTAGTAGCCACATTTACTAAGGTAAAAAGAACCATGTGAAATCATTTGACTATGCAATCAAAATAAAAATTATTAATGATCATTTTACTTTTTTTCATACCAGGTCTTCAAAACGTAGTATGTATTACACTTACAGCACATTTCAATTCAGATGATAAATTGGTGGTCTATATTAACATTTCATAAAATGTACAGTTAAAAAAGTAGATTCACATATCCAAGTTGTTCCATACTTAAAAATTGTCCAAAAACTGACCTTGAGTGTCAGTTTAAAAATTTTAATTATTGCATGTGGAAATGTCTGCTCATTCTTTTAGGAGCAGAAAAAGATCCATAACATGCTACATTAAAATAGGAGTTCTCAGGACTGCCAATCTACATTAAAAAAAAAAAAAACGAATTAAATTTTAAAATTCAGTTCCTCTGTCACACAAGTCACAATTCAATTGCTCAACAGCCACTTGTAGCTAGTCATTACTGTATTGGACAGCACAAGCCTAACACTGCCAATAAGTAAGGTACTGAATGTATGTAAATAGATGAAGAAGGAAAGATAAAAGAGACAGCAGGGTTAGGTGACAGCACAATTATGTAATTTGTAGCTATTAAACTATAATCCAACAACTCCCAATTCCATGATGGAAGTAAATCTCTATTGGTTAGTGTGAGTTGTATTGAAAAAAAAAAAAAAGTTGAGAATCATTTGATTAACTGAGAAAGCATATCTCTTAAGATGGCAAAAAGCTGGAAGCCCTAGTTAATATTAGGAAGAGAAAAATAAGGAGTCAAAAAGACTTCCACAGTCCAAAACAGAGGATGTAGTAAAATGAAATTTAATACAGATATTAGTTGGTCTAGAAAAAGCACTGTCTTTGAAGATAATGTTTTACAAAGTCTGCACAAAACTAGGAAGACATTTTAGTTGAAAATACAGTTAATGTGCAACAGTGTAAAATTAATTCAACCATAAGTTATAACAACAGAATACATTATTTCGAATGATAGTAGTCTCACTTCCCCACTGTACTGATTACATCTGGAGCAACATTCACATAACAGCAGCCAGGATGTTTGAAAGCATGATAAACAGGGAATATTATCATGAAGTGATAGATGCTTGGACTACTAGAAGACTTGTAAAAATCTCTTCCGACCCAGAAATTTGTTTTGTTCAGAACTTTACCCAGAGTTGACCACAACTGCAAAAAGGAAAGGGGAAAAAAAAAAAATCACACCACTGCTGGCAACACAGCTGAGCTACCAAGGCACACACCTGTATTGGTAGCAAGCATACCTTCTCAATTACAAAATGATTCCATTTACAGAGAAATACAAACATCTGATCTTCTTATGCTTTATGGTACAGTGGTAGCTGCTAATTTACATACTGAAATAAATATTTTATTATAATATACTTTCCTCTCATTTCCCCTTTATATTATAGTTATATTACAGGGTATTACACTGATTTCTTTTTAAACTGAGGTACAGGTACGTTACATTATATATGAATTCATCTCAACATAGCAATGGAACCATTACAGAGTATTTGTTAAAATCATCATCTCAATCAGCTTCTCACAGTTATTGGTTTCAAAGAAGAGAGGATCATGAAACACAGGTTTACAGAAGTGGCCAACTCCTACTTTAGCCTAACTGGCTTTTTAAAGAATTGTTGTATTAAAGTAAAAGACATATAAAAAAGGGTACAGAATCTGTGTACAACTCAAAAGCTTTAAAAAAACAAAACAAAACACATGTATATACCTGTGTAATCAACATCCAGATAAACACACAGAATATTTCTAGCATCTCAGAAGACTCCCCTGTGTCCCTTCAGTCCATGCACTGACAAAGGTAACCATTATTCTAAGTTTTTCAACAGTTTCTGAGAATCTTATAATTTAATTTTATTTCCTAGTAGCATTTGATCAAAATGAGTCCTTTTAATATTTTAATTAACAAACTATACTGTTCCACATACTATATATTATGGCCACCTACTTTCCCATCTTTACCTTGGTCACATTTTTTTTAGGACATTTTTATTAGATCTAATTTACACTTTACTAAAATTGAAGGGTAAATGGAGTCAGCTGTGCTTTCTATTAAATTGACTAATTACACTGCCACCTCAGTCATAGCTATCTATGATATTCCTTCTTGCTTGAGTTTCACCTTCCCTAGAGAGGAGCAATAAATAAAAACAATCAGCTCACCATCTACAAATTTAAGCTGCAAGGTCCCTTGTTTATAAAAACAATCAACCTCAGTACAAAGGAAGCAACCTTCTTGTAATATCTCAAAAATAGACCTTTAAAAACACAAAGCAGTTAGCTGGAAATAGCTCTACTATGGGGGTAAGGCAAATACATATATATTAATACTGCTAGTAATAATGAAAACTAAGAAATATGAAGACAAATAATAAAAATTTAAAAACTAGTAAAACAAGTTTAAAAAGTTCCAAATGATATACAATATAGGCAGCAATGTAAAAATTTAAATGATATACTGATTTTTAGAATTGGGTTCTGCATTGTTTCTGATTTTAGATATTTCTATCCAACTTACTGTTCAGTTACTGCAATATACAATAAAAAACTTAGCAAATAAAATTTCATACAAAACCCACATTATAATTGACCACAAATCAAGAGTCAGGATTATAACAGATTGCCCTGTACTTGGTGTTCATGTCTTTGAACCTAAGGATGCTAAAATCTCTTAAACAATGTATACTGTCTTCTTTTGTTCAGGCTTAAAAAAAAAAAAAAGTCCCACCTTACCTGTGATTTAGTTCATCTGCAAAATTAAAGCAACTATTTCTGCAAAATCACTTTAAAAGTTTACAGTTAAGAGCACAATTCTCAGCTCCCAATCATAAGCAGCGAAAGGAACTAGATTTAAGGACTCTTCATTTCAGGGTTAGTTGCTGGCATGAGGTACAGATTCAATAACTGAGTTTCCTTATTCCTCTAAATTTGGCTAACAACTCATTTCTGGGGATCTGCCCCATCAGACTGGTAAGCTCTAACCCAAAACAACTATTTTAAATAAAAAGACAGTTGCTTCACAGATATATAAAATGAAGATAGTATCTGGATAATACCATATTTGACCCCATCTCTACTGCCAAGTCATGTATCAAAAAGAATCCTAACTAGAACTGAGCTAAACCAAAGAATTTGGAAACATCCAGAATAATTTCTTGGAGTCCCCCTTTTATAAATCTGTGGCAGTCTCACACTGGGAACTCTTCCATTTCTTTTTATTACTTTAACAAAACAAGACAAGTTTGTATTGAGTGCCTGGCAATGAGAATACAGAAACAAAGACACAGCATACATATTCAAGGAATGTGGTCTCCCAGAAATAAAAATTCTCCCCAAATTCTATTGGATTATATATAACATGGCCAAACTTTCTAGATCATGATTCAAGTGAAGCAAACACTTATGCCCCTTAATTAGTTTACTTACTGGACTCTTTATGACTTAGTATGATACAATGCAGGGACTAGGAAAAAGTCTTCATAATTCCTAAACTTTAAGGATTTTAAAATACAAACCGTACAAGTCAAAATCAGAACTAATTTCCAAAATGTAAAGCAAAACCAGACCTAAGACCAAATTAAACTTTCTTGGAACGTTTTCTGTAACACATACACCCTTGTCTTAGGGAGTATGAGATTACTTAGAAGACTGACCTTTACTTCATCCTCAAAAGGGCTGCTGAATAGTTTGAAAGGCTGCACAAACTCAAAACAGTTATAATTGTTTAAGTGACTTGCTATAAAAGAAAAAAACAAAACACTCAGGCACCTCACAAGGCCTTAATATTTATAAACTTTCATTTCTTTCTCTTGGGAGGGTAGAGAAGGCAAGCTCCAAAACTGCGAATACAGGTAATGTTTTAAAACAGAGCGTTATGTAATTAATATTTAAAGTTATAATAGATAGGAGACACTTAACCCAACTGGAAACAGTCTAATCAAAATAGTTCCTAATTTTATCTAAGAATGAAACTGTGAAAAACTTTGCTAATCATCTGGAAAAAGCATCGCAATAACAACCAGAGACCCCACTTACTGTACAGGGGCAATAGTAAACTACTGAAGCAACAGCTCCACCTACTGATCAATAACACTTCCTTAAACGTTTTGGCACCCCAAGTCTACAGTGCTCGCGCTTTCTCCCCCTCCCCCACCCGCTCTGACCCAACCCAAATCTAGTTGAGTCACTAACCCTTAATAATCATACCCATGCTCTTTATTCCAATTCCTTCTCCCACCAGAAGGTTCCGCACCGTTCCCAAGTGTGAATAAAACTGCACAATGTCAAAGACTGCAGTTCCCAGTGTTAAGCCCGGGTCTGGAGAAGAGGACAACCAGACCACTCCACCTGGAGTAGCGGGCCGGGGACCGATCTGGTGGCTCAGGCCGCCCACTCCGGGGAAGGAGGCCTCAGGCTCCTCACAATGGCTTTTCCATCTGCCCCACTCAAGCCGCTGTTCTGCGTTCAGCCTACATTAGATCTCCGGGCCAAACCCTGGGGTTTCCCTTTCTAACCTCCACTGGCCCTTCAGCCCGCCAACAGCCCGAGCCCCGCCTCCACCTCCTCGGTGAGCGAGTGACCGGAGAAGCCCAGAAATCTCCCTCCACCCGGTACTCTGCGTCCGCCCGCTCTTGTCCCAGAGCCTCTCTCCTCCGTCGCAGCCTCTCTCGCTCTACAAGGGCTTGGGCTTCTCCCCGCCACCAGCCAGGCCCTGCCCAGTTTCCTTTCCTCACCCTTTCATCTTCCCCGCCTGCTGAGGCCGTCGTTACCACCGATATCAACGCCGTCGTCGTCGCCGCCCTGAGCTCTTCGCGCCCTCAGCTCGGGCCACTCAACCCCACAAGCCAGCCTCCTCGCCTAGGGCAGGGAGCTGAGCGGGTGACGGAGGCCGCGAGAATCGAGCGCGGCCCTCTATCTTCAGAGGGGGCGGGGATGTCTCCCGCCGCCGCGCTGGTGCCGCCGCTTCTCCACACGTGCACACGGGGCGCTCGGCTCCAACCCGCAGCCGCCGCCAGCCAGACCCGCCGCAGAGCCGTGACCTTTCACCCCACCCCTTCTGCGCGCCGGCGCGACTGCCGTCTCGCGCGCAGCCGCACTGCTGCCCTTCATGTACCCTTCCCCCTCTTACTGGGCTGTGCTTTCTAGCATTCTCCTCCCACTCTTTACGACACTACTTGTGGGGCTTGCCTGGTAGGCTCTGGCGGTAAAATCCAGATTTTTCCACTCTCCCCTCTTTTTTCCCACATCAACAAGATTAACCTTCCCAATCGCATTCTTCCTAGTTGGTAGTCTCAGAGTGACCTTCAAACGCGGTTTTTAATAGGATTTTATAAAGCTGCTTGTTCTTAATGTAAATAAGTCTGTGGAAAATTTAAATAAATTAGTCGGTTTTAACACAAACACAAGTTTGCGTTTTGGATATCTTGGCTTCTCTCCACACGCCTCCAGTTTTAAGACGAACGATCGGTCCAAACCTTACGATTTGGCTCGTGGGCCCCCGAGGGACGGAACTCCACCGCCATTTCCGGTCTCTAGTTCGTGACGTAGACGTCACTTCCTTAGCAAGGTACCTTAACCCTTGCCACCCACGCCCCACCTCCTCGGTGAGCGTTGCACTTCACGACACAAACTTTGTGAAATGTTTATGCTTCTCTCTTTAAAATCACAAACAAGAAAATTAACGTGCTAACGATTCACAAAAATACAGACCCACGAACTGCAGCGAGCTCGGATGACGGCGACAGGGCGGGGCTCTGGGTCACGTGACTGTCTAGGACCGCCTCTCTCTGCAGCTGAAGACTTTCCCTCCCACAGTGACAGAGCCTCTGGGGCCGTGGTCCTTACTGGTCTCTGCGCCTCGCGCCACGACAGGTGAACGGCGACCGGTAACCGGTGACTGGTGGGGATAGGAGAAGGGGTGGCAGGGCGAGGTGGGGGAGTGTGATTGGTGGCCTTCACTAGCTGGGACTTCATCTCCGTTGTCACCCTGCACCAGCAAGGCGCTCGTTTCTCTAGTTCTATTGACCCCCCGCTCCCCACTTTGGGCGCCCCCTTACCTGTGGTTTGGGATGTCCACCTTTCCCTGGGTCGGGGGTAGGTGCAGCCATTATGGCTTCCTACTCGGAGTCCTTGGGACTTAGGCTAGTGGGATTGTTTCAGCTATTCCTCGGGGTTTGTAACAGCCGCTGGGTCTCATTCCCCAAAGCTTATTCTTTGGCAGAAAACCTGCACTGCCTTTACTCCCAGCCCGGGGCTGGGGAGCGAGGATGTAGGAAAAACCCTGGAGGAAGAGGCGTCTTTGCTGAGATAGGCATGGAAGGGAATGTCACTGATACGGCTTTCACTGCAGAGTCACTGAAGAGCTTGCTTGCGAACGTGTTTTCTCAATAATTCTTAGGGTTTTATCTGCCATCCCTGCGGGAGGGATTCAGTAGGTGCTCACATGCTTTGGGTGGGTTCTGGAAGGGTTTTTAAAAACAGGCTTTGACCTTTTTTTATCTGATTTTATGGTACAGAGTAGGAGGGAGCACAGTTAAAGATATACTTGCCTCAAAACAGCGGTGATGGTAATGCGACAGTGTTGATTGAATGGGGAAGGCGTAGAAAGATTGTATTGCATTGTCGTAGACTGTAAGAGGCCCAGGCTAACCTATGGAAAAGTGACTAGATTCCCTGAAAGGGAAGTAATCCTTCAGAAACAAATAGGGCTGCAAATGGAATATAACTAAATCAAAGTTATTTGAGCATAAATGTAAAGGTTAGAAGATTGTCAGGATATTGCTGACTTCATATTTTCTGCTTTTTGACATCTCTATAGCCATTCCTCCCTACATCTATAGCTATTCCTTCCTAAAATTCTACATAAATGCTACTCCAAATCAAAACCTTGACCAGTTTTGTGGTAAACTTAAAGTAGCACTTGCATCCGTCCTTAGTTTTCTCCATTTGTAAAATTCCGGGTGATCTCTTCAGATTTTGATGAGTAATATATTGTGAAAATACAGAAATTGTTTTGCCTGGGTATTGCCCAACCCAGTGTACTCTCTTTTCATATGTAATGCAATAGCTGATGTTTTGCCCCCAACACTGTGCTTAACAGAAGAGTCTTTTTCAGTTTGTACTGCAAACTCAAAGTTCTTTAGTTCTTTTAAATCAAAAGTCCTCACAGATACTACAATTTTAATTTTTTAATTAAAATTTTTTCATAATTTTAAAAATCATATTTCTGGTTAAGGCCGGTAGTTGTCTAAATCAATGTAAATGAATAGTCCATTCAAAAGACAGTTGAAAAATGGGGATGGAATCACTATCACTGGGTGATGGATATGACCAAATTATTCTTTTTTTTTGTTTTTCTGCATTTTCCAAATTGTCTACAATAAACTGGTTTTATTTTGTTAAGGAGAACAAAAACTTAAAATTTTGAAATAACAATTTAAAAATATTTTTATACTAAATTCATAATAGAAAAACTGGCCTATTGATATTCCTTACAAAAAAACATAACCTTAAAGATGTTATGTGCTTTGCCCTGGTAATGAAGAAAACCAGCATTGTCTCTTCTGAATATAGTTTTAGTATTTTGTGCTTACCAGCCACACTGGACAATAGCATTAATCTATTGATGTATTTATAGTTATGCTTGCTACAGATATAGTTTTATCAATTAATTTGCTCCAGAGTGAGGCTTTCTTGATCTCCAAAGGATAGGAAAAAATAAGCCGTGTTGCTTCATTGCCCAGGTGACATTCAACGAAATAAGATTTCCTTAAGTGCTCCAAACCAGTAGTCCAAACCAGTCCTGTCTGGGTGAGACCAAAATGGGAAAGAGAAAGCCAGCTAAAAGCTTTGAGTACTAAAGGGGAAAATATCAATATGAAAGAGGTTGAATGAGTCTGCAATTTTACTTCACAATTCCCCAAATTTTAGGGAATTTATGAAAGCAATAATTTAGACCATGGTTGAAATCTGTGATTAGCCACAGGGAATTGCAACTAAGCTACTGAAAAGCAACTAAGTTGCTGCTAAGGTTGAATGTGAAAAAAGCTTTGACAGAATTCTGTCTCTCTTTCTCATGCACACACACCCTCAAGGTGATTTGAAGCTTGTAGGACATTTCTGAGACTAGCTTTATCACTTTGAGTGTTGTATCTAGAAATCTTAACATTCATTAGGGAATTGAAATGTGCCACAATCCAGTATTAAATGGCACCTAGGGTGTTTGTGTTAGGGTCCCTGACACTGTGCTGCTCTTCCTCTGAGGCTTTTCTTGCATTTCACGGCCTTAACAGATTGCTGCACCACCAAGAATGCTCTTCCTTGCCCCACTGGCAAAGCTAGTCACTCACACCTATTGACTGCTGTGCAATATTTTCAATTTCTCTATTAATTGAATATAGAGTGTTTGACAGATGAGATTAAATCGCTTTAGTTCTTGCAGATCATATTGTCTCCTAAGACTGTGCACTAGGTGCCAGCCTTCAACTAGGAACCGCTAATAATAAGCATCCAAATCTAAGTCACTAGGATAGACATAAGCCTCAAATGGACTATATTATTAATGCAGTGACCATTGTACTTATTTTCAGAACATAAGCTAATATGGTTTTCATCCAAATATGGGAGAAAGGGAAGAGGAGCAAGTTGTACTGAATGAAAAAAAGTGTGTCTGCATGTGCTGCAAATAGTATAGCATTAGACTAAATGTCAAATGATTTTTATTTAGCTTTGCCACTTTACTTACATACCCTTTTAAGCAAAGTTGGAGTTGGGGACCTAGGGCTTGATACTTAGGAACCTGCCTCTCAAGAGTATTGTGAATTCAAGTAAGATAAGCCCTAGGTAATCTATGTGAAAATATTTTTAAAACTAAAGTGATACCATGTAATGTAAGCAATATAGTACAGACTTTATGCAAATAGTTTTTCCAAACAGATAGACCTGATCTGGCCCCAACCACTTATTTCCTGTGTGATCTTGGACACACAGGAAAGGTTAAGTTTTTTCCTGTGTAAAATCTCCAGGTGCTATTAAATGGAACCATGAAAATAGAATACCTATACATATTTTAATTTTTTATTATTATTAACTTTACTGTTACCTACTTCTATTCATTTTATACTGAATTTCTTAAGGAGACAACATAGCCTCAAAAAGTGCTCTTTTTGAGTGCCAATTTTCAGAGTATGAAGAAGGGAAAATTCAAAATGAGGCTATTCTAAAAAAAAAAAGTGGGAGAACAAGAAAAAAATATATACTTCTAGCAAAGACGCTAAACTGGTATATTGGTAAGAGCTAAGAAAGATCAACATACAGGCCCATTATTTTAGCGACTGCAGTGACTTAGTATTTTCTGTATAAATATTTTCCAGTATTGCTAGTGATCATTAGTACATAGACTTGATTTAAGGAAGCGGGTCTATTCCTACATTATTATCCACAAAGTGGATTATAGAAATATATTAAAGTTGTACAGGCCTGTAGAGTAGGAATTTTTAAATTAATGCTTGTATTAAAACATTGCTTGTATAAATTAATATACAAGCTTGTATAAATTAATGCTTGTATAAAACCATTGATTTTTTAAAATTAATGTTTGTTTTAAAACATTGCCTTTTCTTATAGTTTAAACATTTTCCTATCTTCTTAGACTAGCTGTATAGAGAACATAATGGAAACATGAACTAAAATAAAATTTTTCCCTCTTTAAAGTGATGACCCACAGGGATTAGTATTTTTGTATTGGGAAATATCAGTAAATCCAACAATGATGGAAGTGTAGCTATCATGAGTTTATGTTCTACCTTAATCCTAAAAATAATTATTAATTACTAATTTGTTGTAAGGAGAGATTTTATTAAGAGAGTATTGAATATTATCTTTCATGTCAAGTTATCTATTATAGAATAAATTATGGTTAATAAGAATGTTTTCCATTTATCCTCTTTCTGTAGAGACTTGAAAAGTTTTCCTGTTTTCATTATTCCTATTGTGAAATAAAACTTTGGTTTATATAAGTCAGGGGTTCTTAGCAAGGGGTCTGTGAGCTTGAATTGAAATTCAAAAGAACATTATTCTTGTGGGGATGTGTTGGTGCAGGTATGATATATTTATTAAATAATACACAGTATAGTGTGGACTTAGTAAGGGATCTGTGGTTTTCACTTGACTGGCAAAGGGATCCGTGGAACAAAAAAGGTTAAGAACCCCTGACATTAGTGTATTAATTTTTATATATAAAATATATATTTATAGTACATATAACAAGTATATACATATATATAATATAAATATATTTATAGTACAAACACCAAGTATATACATATGCATATATGAAAAGGCAGCTGAAATGGATGCAAATCTTCATAGTGATAGATCTTAATTTTACCTGTAGCTATTACTACTGCCTTTAAAATTAGTCATTGCTGTAAATAAAATTATCTAATGATTAATTTATTTGACCCCTTTCTGTATATTTGCTCTGTTTAGCCTAAGTGATTAGCCACTTATAAAAATTGATGTTATATCAAAGTGTTCAGATTTAAATTTAAGCACTTTAATTCTTGTAGTCTATTGATTTTTTGTCACTGTTATTTTTGGTGTGATATTATGACTAGCTTACTAAAATAAAATTTCAGGATTTGAATCTTAATGCTGTCTTTAGAAACTTGTTTCTTTGGTGAAAAACCTTTTTAAAAATTATACATAAAATTTGCCATGTTTTGTTTCTCTCTTTTAAAAAAACTTATTTTATTGAAAATAAAATGGGTGGTACATCATATGATACAGAATAACTCCAGATGTGCCTGAGAAATGAAAAGCAATTAGGCTTTTACATTTGTTTTAGTTATGTCAGGTTAATGTTTTAAAAGTGTTTATTTAAAAGTAAAATAAAGAAGGCTAAATTGGAAAATGCATGTAAAATTGAAAAAAGGACATGATAGAAATAACAATGTTTGTGATTGTATGTATATTTGGGAAGAGTTGAAAGGAAATTCATCAAAATAATTTTCTCTAGATTAGGATTTTTAAAGCAAAAAATTAAATTCATTAATATACTTTCTATATATTTTAGTTTCTACAATACATAGGTTTTGCTTTGGACAGCAAAAAATATATTTTAAATTTTAATATGGAGAATAAGGCCATCTAAATTTCATATTGATTACTTAGATATCTTAAATAACAATGTCTTGAATTATCCAGATAAGTGCATATATTATTTAATTTTATATGTGGAGATTTATGTGTGTGTATATATATTTTAGTCTTTTTTATTAGAAAAGGTGTACATTTACAGAAAAATCAAGCAAAAAATATAATGTTCTCATTCACTTTCCTATTGTTGACACTTTGCACTAGTGTGGTACTTTTGTTACAGCTGAGGAAAGAGTATTAAAATATTACTACTAACTATAGTCTATAGCCTATATTAGGTGTATTTTTCTCCTATACCACCCTGTTATTAACATCATAATAGTATTGTACATCTGTTATACTTCATGAAAGAATGATTATATATTTGTACTGTTACTAGATGGAACTATACATTTAGGCTGAAATATATTAGTGTGGCTGAATTTAAATGGTAGAAGCAAATTCTGTATAAGGGAATTTATTCATGACCAAGTGCTATTCCAATTCAGTGGGAAAAAGACAAATATCTGGTAACTATAACTGATACAACTTATCCATCTGAAAGAAAATAAAATTGAATCACTACTTTGCAGCATATGCAAAAATCAGTTTAAGAAGGATTCAAGTCTTAAATGTAAATTTAAAAATATTTTAAATATTAATCTCCTAAATTTTCTTTATACATGCAATCTAGGTATAGTGGGAATCTTATAAACCAAGATGAGAAGCCTAAAAGTCATAAAAGTAAAGATATACATATTAGATTATATAGAAATGAATTCTTCAGTGGCAAAAACAAAGGCCAAAGGATAGATTGGGGAATGAAGTTTGAAAAAGAGTTAACATTTGTAATAGCGCTTACAAATTAAGGAAAAGTCCACCCAATAGAAACGTGGGCAAAGCATATGACCAGAAGTTCACAGAAATCCATACATTCAAAAACATGAAAAGGTATGTAACCTCGTTAGTTACTCACTACCAAAAATTAAGTGGTAAGTCAACTGCTAGTTGGGACATGTGATGAAGGATTTTTTCTCATGAGATACTAAAGAAGATGTCAATTATTATAGGGTCTTTTTTGCTAAGCAATCAGACAATGTTGGTTGCAAAAACCTGGAAACAAAAAGAATCCCTGTCAATAGGATTTCTTGTTATGTAAATCATGACATAGTCATAATGTTCTGTGACTTGAAAAGATTTCCAAATGTATCCTGAAAGGATTTCCATGATTTATCTTAAGTGAGAAAGCAAAGTATAGAAATATCTATACAGGGTGACATCATTTTTGTAAAATTATTTATAAAATTTACAATTTACTATATGCTTGTGTTGTTGTGAACTTTGGAAGGGAGAAATAAGCAAAATAAAAGGGGGCCCAGGCCCAAAGTAAAGGATGGCATGTATTACTACATATTATGCATGTATATGTGCAAGAGAGTTGGATGGTCACCAAAATAGTGGTCTCAGAGTAATTGGATGGGCATTTCAGGTGATTTTTGCTTTTTTCCTTATCCTTTTCTATATTATGTGTTTTTACTTCTACAATGAACATGAGTATTTCTCTAAGTATAAAAGAAAAACAATTTCCATCTTGAAAAAGAAATAGAAGACTAAATGGAGAAAGAAAACAAGAAAAAAATAAATTTAAATGGCCAGAGATGACAATTATTAGGAGGAAAAAAACTTTTTTTTGTCTTAATTACCTGAGTATCTGAGGAGAAAGCATATAAATTATCTAGATAACTCCATAGATTTACCACTTAATTTTTTTAACAAATCAATTCTAATGATACATATTAATAAAGCATGCAATTACCAGTTAATTTTATATATGTGATAACCATTGGTCACACACAAAAAAACTGTCATTAAATATGTATGGGAAAATAATAGGCATTTTCAGAGGGGGTTATACACTGACATTTTATTTTTGGTTTGGATTTTTAAGTGCTCCAGAAATGGTTTCTGCCTTGTAGATGTAGGGTGTATTTCACAAGTATGGCATATGTCACCTGACTTAATCACGTGACAGTCATTATAGAGAAATGTCCACTTTGGGGTTTTGGCAAATATAAAAACTGGATTACAAAAATAAAAAACTGGATTACAAGATTAACATTCCTTAAGAAAACTCCAAACAAGAAAACTGAGTGTTGTATGGATTATATGAATAATATAGGAAACATGTTTAGAATAATAGCTGATATAATAAGAGCTGTATAAATATTTGGCATTTTTAGTTTTACCACTTCCTCAGTTAATTAGAGATGTATGGTTCAGTTTTTTTAACATTCATTGAATCATTCAGTAATATTTTAAATTAAGTTGAATGGGTAATATATGCACAAATACAGGGAAGAAGTATATAGTCATGTGTCTATGTGTTCTTGCTCCATCTTTATTCTTTTGTTCACAAATGGTACCATCTTTTAACATTATTGTGGCTCTTACACCTTTCACTTAACATGGTATCTTGGAGATCTCTCCTCATTGATACAGTTAAAGCAGCTTCATTGTTTTTAATGAAAATATAATATCCAATTGTGCAGATGGTAACAGCATTGTCACACTGAACATTTACTGTGAGCTTACTCCTGATCCAAGCACTTTTCTTAACATTTTTGAAGTTTTAACTGAGAGAAGCCTCACAACAGCCTATGAGACAGGTATTCTTTTTATCCCCCTTTAACAAATGAGGGGAATTGGACATGGGGTGGATATAATAGCTGATAATGGACTGGCTATTATTGTCACACAACTAGTAACTTGTAGGACTCAGGATATGAATCCTGGGAGTCTCTTTCCAGTCTCTTTATGCCATCTTCATATCAGTAAGTATATAAACCTCTCATACTACCTCAATCTATTTATCTAGCCTCAATACTAATGGGCATTCCAATGGTTTCCTATAATGAATTATTTGCTATAGTGAATATCTTCTTAATATATATGTACAATATATTCCTAGAAATGCTGTAGCAAAATATATGTATGTTTTGAATTTGGCTAGGTATTACCAAATTGCATATAATACATCATTAGGGATGCACTGAAGTTCAGCTTTGTCCTCAGTATTTGGCCAAAATCCATTATTTAGCTTGAGCCTTTGGAAGGTTGAATAGCTGAATGCCTTTAATATTTCTGGCTTCCCACAATTGTGTGGGATCCACCATCATGTGATAGCATAGGGTACCATTCTATCTTATTGTAACAACGTCAGTTTAAGAACAAGGGATGAATTGGACTTCTTGCTACTTAAAAGGTAAAGTTGATATATTCCTTATGTGGTTTATACATTGAAATTCTATCAGTTGAAGTTTGAATGTTTATTGTTGCAAGAGTAAAATGCTACAATTGTTAATAATTGTAAAAGCTGCAGTTTTCATATACCAAAACTATGTAAGAACATTTAAATAATTTAACAGCAAATCAATACCAATTAATATGAACATTAACAGTGTGCTAGCTAGATAAATATAGGAATAACTTTATCCATTTTTGGGGAAAAATGAGTTTTCAGTAATCCGTAACTCCTAATCTTAGATAACGCAGAATTAGGCGGTAAGGGGCTTTATTCAGATGAGTTAGGAAATCTGCAAATTGTTTTGAGTATAACATACTACTTTTGTAGAGTGTTCTCCTTCATTTGTTCAAGAAAGAAAAATAAAATCTATCACATGAAGGAAGCAGACTAGTTAGTACCAAACTCTTCAGTGTGCTCCAAAGCAGAGACTCAAAATACAGAATCTGCTCAGGTCCCAGGTTTTTCTATCTGAAGTGTTAGAATGCAGACATACAGTACTTACTATTGTTTAGTGGGATGTGTGGGTGTGTGTTTTATATATGATCTCATCCTCACCAAAGGCACTGTATTGGCGATGGGGAGGGTGGGGGACATAGCTACAAATAGGCAGAGATAAACAGACTGTCAATAACTGTTGTTTATTGTGAACTAATTCTACTTCAAATTAGAAAACAACAGAAAGTAACTTTTCCCCTACTCCCATCTTCCAATTGGGACCTTTGAACGACAGCAACCAAAATATTGAGAGTGTAGCCTAAGTCTTAGAAGACAATCTTTCTATGCCTCATGGCTCAAAAATTCATTCAAGATAGGGAGGGCTAAGATTTTCCTAAATTCTTACCCTATATGTTACAAGCTGATATGCCATTAGGCTGTGTTCTTAAAATATAAATAAATCAGTATTTCCGAGCCATATCTGCCTTCTAAACTCCTGAACTGTTAAGAGCCTGGAAATTCCCAGGATTTGCTGAACTCGACAGGACAAGAGAGTGCCCACATAGCCTTATCAGAAGCCACATATATTCATTCTAAACAGACAAATCTTTTTGCTAAAGCTTTTCAACTGTTCCCCTTACTATGCTCTCAGGGTTATGGTTCTCTTTTATCAACCGCATTGGGCCATGTAGTCCCATATTAGTTGACAAGTAAAAACAAAAGTGAATATGATGATGATTTCTCACCCTTTTGGCTAAGATCAAGTGTAAGTGGATATGATGTGTTATGAGAAAGACTTAAGTCCTTCCAGGAGTCATACTGCCAATACCTTGTGATTTTTCGAAAAAAAAGTTTTATTGAGATGTAATTGACATAATAAATTACACCCATATAAGTATAAAATTTGATAAATTTGATGTGTATGTTTAACTGTTAACCATCACTGCAACCAAGAGAGTGAACATATCCATTATCCCCAGAAGTTTCCTCATGCCTCTTTGTAATCCCTTTCTCCTTTTCCTCCCTGTCTTCCAGCTCCAAGCAACCATTGATCTATTTTCTTTTTTTTTTTTTTTTAAGATTATTTATTTATTTATTTCACACCACACACACACACACACACACACACACACACCGGTGTTTTTGTGCTCGCTGTCTGTGCTCTTCTGTGTTTTGTTTGACTTTTTAGACAGCACTAGGAACCAATCCTGGGACCTTCCAGAGTGGAGAGAGGTGCTCAATCTCTTGCGCCACCTTAGCTACCTAGTCTGCTGTGTCTCTTATAGTCTCTTTTATGTGTCTCTTTTTGTTGCGTTATCTTTCTGTGCCAGCTCTCCGCATGGACCAGCACTCCTGTGCAGGCCAGCCCTCTGCGTGGGCCAGCACTCCACATGGGCCAGCACTCCGCATGGGCCAGCTTTCTGCTCAGGCCAGCTTGCCACATGGGCCAGCTTGCTTTTCACCAGGAGGCCCCAGGAATCAAACCCTGGACCCCCTGTATGGTAGACGGGAGCCCAATTGCTTGAGCCATATCCGCTTCCAATTCATCTATTTTCTACCACTATAGATATGTTCTCATTTTCTAGAATTTTATATAAATGGGGTCATATAGTATATAATCTGTTTTGGATTGGCTTTCACAGCATAATTATTAGATTTTACCTATGCTTTGTAAAATTATTTGGTGTTCTAGCATTCATAACATTAAAGAAAATAACCACTAAAATCATTGATACAATCATGACATTTTATTTATTTATTTTAGATTTTTAAAATTAATT
>PVKH010013284.1:0-16918 GCA_004027955.1 Chaetophractus vellerosus | reverse complement strand
CCTAAGCTCCCTCTCAATTCAAAGCAGAGTGGGCATCACCACCCCCAAATCCTCAAGATTGGGGAATGAACAATGGACTAAAGTAGACTTATTATTATTCTAGCAATGGCAGAACTCTTACCATTGGTATAAAGGCAGTGGCTACCAAAGGTTCTGAGGGATGGGAGAAGGAAGAATAGCTGTAATATGGGGGTGTTTGGGGGACATTGGAGTTGTACCACATGACACTGCAATGATGGATACAAGCCATTGTATATTTTGTCATAACCTGCAAAATTGTGTGGGATAGTGTGTAAACTATAATGTAAACTGTAATCCATGGTTAGTAGCAATGCTTCAATATGTGTTCATCAATTGTAACAAATGTACCACACTAATGAGGGATGTTGTAGATGTGGAAAAGTGTGGAGGGAGAGGGAATGGGGCATATGGAATCCCTTATATTTTTTGGTAATACTTATGTAATCTAAAGCTTCTTTAAAAATAAACTTTTAAAAAGAAAAAAAAGAAAAATGTGACTTAAGATGAGCTACAGAATTTGTATTTGTTATGCAAGTTCAGTGGATGTATTTGGGAAATATGTCTCTTTGCCATATAAGCAGTAAAATATATATTATCCATAAGTAAAATGTGTAGAAAAATTTTTAAGGACATTGTGAAATCAGATATCCATCTCTACCACTTACTAGTTTTGAGAACATGATCAAGTCCTCAAACTCTTTGAGATTTAGTGTCCTTGTCTTAAAATAGGAATCACATCTCCCTGAGAGGGCTGTAAAGAGGTCATAAGTGCTTGGGCACATTGAAAACTGTAATAGTATGAAATTAGCAATTTACATGTTCTATGTAATAATACTATGTTATTCAATAGGATATGTAACATATAATATATAACAAATCATGTAGTGATATGATCTGATATATATGATATAATATTGTATTATAAAACGTGATACTATCATTTTATAATGTCTATTAATGAATGTCTATTAATTTTTGCCATGGTTCATGGTGAGATCTCATATTTCATAAGTATTAAGCATTATTCTTTAGACAGAGAATATATGGAGGCTTCACTAATGTGAAAGTTGCTGCTTCTTTCCTCTGGCTTCTTTATTCTCTGTCTGGTTTCCCCCCTCCTGCCTATCACTTCTGTTCCCAGACATTAGTTCTGTCAGAACTACGGAATATTAATCAGTTCCCTGAGGGGCAGTCTTTCCTTGGACTTTTCTTTTACCTGATTTCCCAAGCTTCAATGAATCTCTCTTTCCTCAGCCTCAACCTATTCTTGCTTCAGACTTGGACTAAGTACACTCAAGCTCATACAGGCAAATCATTGGGTCGATAATGTCAATATTAGGTCATCTTCAGGTCCCCAAAGCTGCACAGAGTACAGACAATGCATTCAGTATGTGCTTAGAAATACTTATTGGTTGGAATTTAACTTTATCATATGAAAACCCACCTGTATTTTCAATTTCATGCTCTTTTAAGAAGCTCTTTGCATATGATATAATTGTGTCTTCCTGAAGGCATTCTATAAGAAAATAATCTTTACATTATTTTTTGAGTAACACAAAGAATAAATTAAACTTTCATTAATCAAAGTAATACATTTGTGGTTTTAAAAAATTCAAACAGTACAGAGATGTAAAATAAAAAGCAAAAAGCCCCCAAGCCCATGACCACCCTTAATTGTAGCTACAGATCATCACTCTTCATTTGTTCTTGTGTATCCTTCCAGAAAAATAGATATGCACTCACATATACCACAGTATCACACAGTCACACCCACAGCATACACACTTACTCATGTACTAGAGTTTGTGCATATATATATATATGCATATATATATATATATATATATATATATATATATATATATATATATATATATATATATATATATATATATCTCGTGTCTGTGTGTGTGGTACCGGGGCCTAGGGATTGAACCTGGGACATCATATGTGGGAAGCTGGCACTCAACCACTGAGCCACGTCAGCTCCTTTGAGTTGGCTTTCTTCATTTTTTTTGCTTGTTGTTTGCTTTTGTTTTTTCAGGAGGCACCAGGAACCAAACCTGGGACCTCCCATGTGGGAGGCAGGCGCTCAACCATTTGAGCCACATCCACTCCCTATTTCTTTTTTTCAATGCATATATTATCATCCCACACATATCATTCTTAACTTATGTATCTAAAATACAATAATGACAGTAATAATTGTCATTATAATAATTATAATACTTGTATCTTGGGTAGTTTTCCAAACCAGCATCCATAGAATCTACATCATTCATTTTAAATGCTTTCATAGTATTCCATTGCATGAACATTCCATAACATTGTGTATTTCTTCTGTTTATGAACTTTGTTTCTAGGTTTTTGTGGTTACAAAGAGAGTTGCAAAGAAGATAGTCAACTTGAATTAATATTGATACATTCACAGACTCTTTACCAAAAAAGTAACATGATTCATTCAAAGGGTGTGTGTTGTTTGTATTTTGGTAGGCATTTTGACCTAGAAGTTTGACTAGTTTATCCTCCCAATAATAACAGCATATGAGAATGCTGATCTTATAATTTAAAAAAATAGTACCAAATTGCATTAATATCTCACCTGGCATGTCTTTTGTTATAAGTAAGGCTTATATGGTATATAAACACAAATGTACTTTGCATTCCCAGCTTCTCCTTGCTATAAAACATGCCTTCCAAAATAGTGACAGTATTGTACACCTGGGAAGAGCATAAAATACTAGTGTCTGAGCAATAGTTTTCTGGCATTTTGTCTAAGGAACACTTTACACTCTTAAAAATTTTTGAAACCCCCAAAAGCTTTGGTTTATGTGGGTTATATCTATTGGTATTCAACACATTATAAATTAAGTAAAAATTTAAAATTTACTAATATTATTTTAATATAACAATAATAAAATCATTATGTTAACATAAACAATATTTTATGAAAAATAACTATTTTTAAAATCAGAAGACAGATAAATTCTGGTATATGCTTCTGTATTCAATCCAATTAGATAGAAAATATCACATAGCTTCTGGAAAACTCCACAGTACCCCTGTGAGGAAGAGAGTTAATAGGACAGATAATGCATTAACATCGTTACAAAAGAAGTTTTTGATGTTGTGCACTTTCTGAAAGAGTCTTGGCATCTCTATGGATACTTGGATCAAACTTTGAGAACCTCTTTGTTAGAGCAAGAATTCCTGTCTATAGTATTTATGGAAGCAGGAATATCCTGTTTGCCTTTAATGCCCTTTGAGCTAAGATGCTAAGCCTTCAAAAATCAATTAATCACTACAACATTTTACCACCAACACAGCCTATTTAATGAGGAGGAAAACATCACCAAGACATAAAGGGTCAATTAACTTAGGCATTTTTTTTTTCTCTTTGACAGGAGAAACTATGGGAAATTTATTCTAGAAAGTTTTGAGCCCTAGGAATTTTCAAAATTGGAACTAACTCTACATGTGTTTCATTATATGAGTTTGTATCTTCAATTATAATTATGTCTGGTGATTAAATCTGATACCGACTGAGTCTGAGCATAATTTATTAAATTATTCTTATCCTTTAACAAGAATGAGGGAAATTCAATTTCTACATGAGAATATGAGTTAACAAGCTTCTTCCCAAAATGGCTCTGGATTCAGTTTAATCTGTTTCCATGTTGAAATTCAGAGTTCTGTCCTATTATTTTTCTTTTATTATCTTGATTTATTATACAGGCATACATTATTTTATACATTATTTTATATAAATACATAAATTTGATATCATGCATGTGTTTTTCTCTTTTGCTTGCCTCCTCCCACTTTCTTTCTCCTTACTCTATTCACATCACTTCCTCCCCAACCTTCAAATAACTCATGTTAGCAACCTAGTATCCATGCTTCGTATTTGCTTCCAAGCTTTCATAATAAAATGCCTCCTATGCACACACATAAATGTCTGCATCATTGTCTGAGTTTCCTGGATGGTAAAATAAATGTGTTCCAAAGGTTTGTGTAACAACAGGAATTTATTGGTTCATGGTTTCAGAGGCAAGGAAACTTGCTTTCTTTCAAGGGAGGTATCTTCTGGCTGGTCAGTGATCTTTGGGGTTCCTTGGCTTTTCTGTCACAGGGCAATGCACATGGCAGCATGTTCGCCTTTCTCTTCAAGGTTCTGTTGACTTCCAACTTCTGGCTGTTCCTGATGGCTTCTTCTGTACGTAATTTATTTTGCTTATAAGGTCTTCAGCAATATTGGATTAAGGCCCACTCTCCTTCAGTTTGGGCACACCTTAATAAATCATATCTTCAAAGATTCTATTTACAAATGGGTTCACACCCACAGGACCAGGAGTTGGGACCTGAGCATGCCTTTTGTGGGGAGTATAATTCAACCCCCAACAATCATATTAGGGCACACATCCTTTTTTTCACACAACTATGATTCAATACATACATTTTTCTTCATTTGCTTTTTTCACTCAATAATCATCCCTGAGAATATCAATAAGGGCGTTAGTACACTCATTTTTAAAATATAATAAACTTTATTTTTTAAGGAGGTTTTAGATTACAGGAAATTTACATTGAAAGTATGAGGGATTCCTATGTAACTCTATCTCTCTCCCACATCATCCCCCCCTTTTTTTTAATGTAGCAGTACAATTTATTATGATGTATCTGTAAAAGCCCCTCATTTAAAAAAAAAGACAATTAAAAAATGACTCACTGTGGTAAGGACTAACCTACCTACAGTAATAATCTAAAAAATAAAACCATCTTTGTGACATTTATCAGTCCTTGACACATCTAACAAATACTGAAGAAGACAACTACCATTATTATAACTTCTTTAGAGCCAAAAACTTAAGCACAAATCAGAAGTAAGAGAAACTTCAGAATGCTCATATGTGTATGCATTTTTGGCTGAACTTTCAAAGATTGCACAGATAACAAAATCACAGCTTTGCATCAAAATGAATATTAAAACCATTTAAGCCTTGTAACAAACTTACTCTACAGAAGCAAGGAAAAAGGGAATAGTAACAGCAGCATATTTCTAGGAGAGAAAGCAATCACTTATTTCACTTATTGACAAAAGTCAATGAGTCAACATTTTAATAACACTGTCCAAGTTATTTACTATTCAAGACTTTGCTTTTCAAGTTGTATCCTTAAAATGTATCCAACCATATGCTTGGATTAAATTAAATTTATACATCAAAAACATTTCGCTCAGAATTCTAGTATTAAGTATAAGTCATAACTTAGCAAAACATAATCCAAACACTATACAATAATGCTACCATTTAGATTTATATGCTTCATCTGAAAAATTTATCTTAAAAACAGGAGTTTTGCCCTGTTTCTCCAGAATAAATGTCCCTATGTCTAAAACTTTAAATGAACACGAAAAAGGACATAGTCAAATAATTCATGCTATGCCTTTTCCTTCATTGGGCTTTGATAAAAACAGAGTCATCTGGTGTTGGAGCACCATCTTCCTTCTTAGTTACAGTCTCCACAGTCCCAGGAGCAGACACAAAAACCATTCTTTTATTTGTTGAAGCTTCTTCTGTTTCTCAGCAATAGCTGCACAAACAGCAACAATCTCATCACTTTAAAAGTCATAGTCAAGATTTGACTTTGGTGAGAAATCTGTTACTTCTGCTGATGATTCACTCTTTTTAATCTTCTGTGCCACTTTCTGCTACCCCTGGAGCATTCTTGTCCAAGAAAGGTCTTCTTTACCTATTTCAGGGTTCATTGGATAGATGTGAAGGGCTACTTGAAAACTTCAAATTGTTTCATCCATTTTGTCCTTTGGGTCTCTGTTGTCATATTCTTCTATTGTCTGTCTTCTTATCTTTTAGTTTACGCTTCCTAATAATCTTCATTTCTAAACTCTTCTCCAAATTTCTCACCCTTGTTTTTTCCTTTCAAGCTGTAGCAGACCCTTTAGCATCTCTTGCAAATCTAGTCTTTTGTTAACGAAATATCAAAGAAGAGCTGTAGAAAAAAAAATAGACAAGAGAGAGAAATTAGCTATCAAAGTATATACACCAACATATTCAGATGCCTAAACATCAGCAAAAAATTATAAGCCATACTAGGAAACAGGAAGAGATGGCGTAGCCAAAAGAACAAACCAAAAGTCCTGAAAAGATACAAGATTTAATATAATTAATCAGTGATAATCACACAACTCTCCTAAACCACTTCAAAGAATTTAAAGAAAATATGACTAAAGAAATAAAGGATATTAAGAAGACACTGGGAGAGCATAAAGAACAATTTGAAAGACTACAAAGAAAAGTAACAAACCTTATGGGAATGAAAGACACAATGGATGAGATAAAAAATACATTAGAGGCACATAGGAGCAGATTTGAATTTCCTGAAGACAGGGTTAGTGACTTCGAAGGCAGAAGATCTGAATTGGAAAAGACAGGAGAACAGAAAGAAAAGAGATTGGAAAAAATGAACCAGAATCTCAGGGAATTGAATGACAATGAGAAATGCACAAACATTCACATTATTGGTGTCCCAGAAGGAGAAGAAAATGGAAATGGCTCAGAAAGAATGTTTGAGGAAATAATGGCAGAAAACGTTTCAATTCTTATGAATGATATAAACATCAATATCCAAGAAGTACAATGCACCCCAAACAGAATAAATTCAAATAGACCTACCCCAAGACACCTACTATTCAGAATGACAAATATCAGAGATAAAGAGAAGATTCTGAAGGCAGCAAGAGAATAGCAAAGCATCGAATACAAGGGAAACTCAGTAAGATTAAGTGTCAACCTCTCCTAAGAAACCATGGAGGACAGAAGAAAGTGGTATGATGTATTTAAGGTGCTGAAAGAGAAAACCTACCAGCCAAGAATTCTCTATTCCGCTAAGCTGTCCTTCATAAATGAGGGTGGGTTCAAAGTCTTCACAGTACACTCTTAATTGATTGCTTTTAGGGGATGCATAACATGCCAAAATTTATTTAGCCATTATTCTACTATTTCTATTGTTGTTAGTTGTTTTTTATTTAATTAATTGCTATTATTATATGATATTGTTGCCAATCTGAACAATGCTGAAATACATACCATTGATGTGGTATATTCCATTCTTATAGGATAGAAGGATGGATTGCCAAAGTGGAGCTGCTGGATGAATGGATATATAAGTTAGGAAAAAATTAACAAAATTTGTCAGATTGCTTCTCAGATGGGATTTAGAACTCACGTTTTTATCAGAAATGCATTGTAAGTGTTTATCAGATGTGCTATATTTTGACAGTCTGCCTAGTATAAAATAACACCTCATATTACTTGTGGATTCCAACATTGTTTCATTCTTTTGTTGAATTTTTAAAATTTTCTCTTCTGCAAATTGTCTACTAAAATTCTTTGCACACTTTCTATTAGCTAGTTTCATAAGATGCTTATTTTGGGATCCTTCCCGCTTATAATTTTGGCTGAGATTAGGTATTACCCACACATTCTAAATCAAACACTAGTCCTTCTATTCAGCACTTAAAAATAGGTATCACAAAATGATTTTATAAACATTAGTCCATTATCCACAGCCAGTATCTATAAGAGAAGGCTAAAAATTCATTAAAAGTTGAAAGAGGCCAATACAAATGGAGGCCAATTCCATGGGAGAGAGAGGGAAGGGTTTCCCCTTCCTTTAAAGCCAAATGAAGAAGCTTTGCTAATACCCCGGAGAACTCGACCTATCTTCCCGGAAATTTGGGGCAATGCAGGACCTGGGATGTAACTCAGGTCTAAAGCAGAGAGATTGGGTAGCAGCGCATGCCCCCGCAGGGCAGAGACAAGAGGCAACAATGGGAATGGCTAGTTTCCTGGAGCTTGGCAGGGCATGGTACATGTGCATTTCTTATAAGCCAGATGAGATCTCTGTATTAGCAAGCCAGACCTGAAGCATTTTTAAAGGAATCCCATTAAAGGGAACTTCCTCCCGGGGGATCCGGGGTGAGGGAGGAGGGAAGATTGGTGGTGAAGGGGCTTGAACTGAGGATGGTCCACGAGGAGCCAAAGTCTGAGATCGGGAAGCCTGGGCTGCCTTCATAGGATATCCCCACCTCTACCCTGTACTTCAATCCCAGAGGATTTTAAAGGTGCCTAGAAAGTGGTGGAAGGGAAGTAGAAGAGGAAGGTTGGGAAAGAGAGAGGAAGATGGCTACACACATTCTTCATTTCTTTGGAAAAAAATTTTTTTTAATTTTTTCAGATTTCTGCCGATAGGTACTGATTTACTTTACTTTTCACTTCTCTTCTTTCATAATTAAGGTCGTAAATATTATGAGTATTGCTTTCACTGTTACCCATAGACTTTAAGTATTCTTTTGGTACAGTGAATTTGTCATTTTCCTTTGACCTAAGGATTATCTAGGAGTGTGTTTCTTACCTAGTATTTATGATTTTTGAGTTATATTTAGAAATGATTTTCCAATTTTATTGAACTGTTAAAAGAAACTATTGTTGGAGTTTGGGTGAGTTTTTAAATAAGAGCCACCCCCTCCTATCATTCCCTATACAGTGTGAACCAATTGACCAGGGGTCAAATATAAAGAGATGAAAGTGTCATTTTAACACTGATAAAGACTCAGTCCAAAGCATTAAACTGGCAGCCATGTGAGCTTGCTAACCTTCAGCTCTGATTTAGCAAGGATAGCCACCCCGTCCTAGGGAATATCAAACAGCAACGGGACAAGATAACACCTCTAAGCTTAACCACTTGGAGATGGTGAGAATTTGTGACCCCTTCAGGAAACTTTACTCCAAAGCAGAGTCTTGAAGAGGATCTTCAAACAAGCACTTCTTCCTTCCAAACTAATGAATCAGATATTTTATTCTTCTTTCCTTAGGAAGAAATGTGCAAGGACTGGGAGAGAGGCCAGCAGTCTTATCCTGCCAGTTGTCCTTCCTCAGAGATGAATGAGGTGAAAGGAAACATCCCTGATAACTTTGTCAGTATACTCTAAATTTTTACGTTTGTTAGCAATAATGCATAATCATTTTTTATTTCCATGGATATCAGAGGAAAAGTGTATTTTCATGCTTTGTAGGATCTGAGGTTCTATATGCATACAATAAATCAAAATTTAAAAAAAATTATATTCAATTCTTCTTTGTCCATATTCATTTTGTCTGTTAGAACTATCCAGTTTTAAAAGAAATGTACTAAATTTTTCCACTGCAGTTTTACTTTTATCAAGATATCGTTGATTTTTTAATATTTTTGCTTCATATATTTATCTGGTCTATCATTTTATGTGTGCATTTTATTGTTGTTAAATTCTCTCAAATATTGTATTTTTGAGCCATATAAAATATCCTCCACATCCTGCTTTAACCTTAACCTTAACCCATTTCCCATGGCTCCAAATTCTAGAACTTGCCAAGAGGGTTTAACACTTCTGTTAGGTTTAGCACCATTATAAGAATTACTTTTGTGTTATAGTTGTTATTTCAAGAATATTACACATGCTTAGTCAATCCATTAAGTTTTAACTACATAAGACACACACATTTTGCCAAGTTCGTTTTCATTCCTGTTTCATTTCCTCTTTACTGTTCCCTATAAATATAGGACTCTATTTGAATTCATTTGTTTGCATGCAGCTTTTTTTAATATTTCCTCAGATGGGGCACATGAACCATATATTCCCTGAAACAATTTATCTCCAAATTATCTTTCTTTTTCTTTTATAGGTGAATGGTATTTTAGCAATGACTGTAGACATTCCATTCTTCACTCAGTTCTTGAAATTTTTGGTTCACAATTTATGTATTTTCGTTTTCAATTTTTTAAACTGTACATTAACTGTATTAAATTTTTTCTGTATTTCTCAAGTTTTTGCATGTTCTTCCCAAAATCCTATTCACTGAATACCTCTTTGTTTTGAGTTTTCCCTGTCTTTACTGCTGGCCCCATTAGATATTCTGAAGCTCAAGTTTGAAAATTTGTGTACTCCAAATGAGCAAATTGATGTCATATTAACTGTCCTTTACAGGTATGGCCCAGGAATGTTGTAGATGTCAAGCTGCTGTCTCCTGAAAATATACAATGAGAATGTCTTCCTGCTTTCACCCTCCTTAGATTATTGAAGACTCTGAAGCCTCAAATACCAACTCATCTCCTCCTAAGCAAAGATCTTGAACATCAAGAAGGAAGCATCAGCATGGAAGACTGATATAGAACTTGCTCCCAGGGGTCATGAATCTCAGCAGTGGTTTCCTATTGAAGCTGTTTCCTGGGCATGAGAGAACGAGAGGGAAGCCCTGCATCAGCTATCTACTGGAATTCTCTTGGCCAAGAGTTTATTTGACCCTAGCTGCTGCACAGCCCCGGCAGATGATTAGCTTAGGGAAGGCAGAAAACTAAGAATGGGAGTATAAGGGAAGCAAGTGAAATTTATGTAAACCTCTTTCCATTATCCTCTCCCATGATGCCATTTTAAATAGCATAAATTACTTTTCTATTTATAAAAGTAAGACATTTTCATTATAGAAACTGAAATTTTTGAAAAATCACCCAAAGATAGGAACTATTGATATTTGGGAATCTTTCCTTTTAGTCATTGTTCTTACTGTGTCTTTCAGTTCTTTTTATTGAAATTATGTTTATATTATATATTATGTTTATATATATAATATGCATTATATTAAATGAATGTATTTATATTTTCTTTCTTTACCTTTATAACTAGAAAAATTTCCCTCTACTCTTACTCTTTGATAGATGTAGAGGTAAGTATCTGCAAATATTTTTCCCAGTTCTTTTATAATTTTAAGTTAATTGTTTAAATATTTAGTCTGCTTAAGATGAATACTGGTGCAGGATATAAAATATGTAACCATTGTAAATTTTCTCCCAAGATGTATCAGTTAGACAAATTTTATTCATTAGTATGCCATTTGTTCTCCATGCTTTGAAGATGTATATTTAGAACAGAATTAAGGGGGAAATTATTCTCTCAATAGATACATAAAAAAGCTTTTGATAAAAATGTACCATTCAGGTTAAGAAACAATTCTTACTAATCTAGGCATAGAAAGAAATCTGATAAATAGTATCTACAAAAAAACATACCTCAAATATCCTTATTGGAGAAATACTGAAAACATTTTCTTTAATGTCAGAAAGAATAAAGAAACTGTTATCACAACTACTCACTCTTCGGAGTGAGAGTCCTAGCCAGTGCAATAAGATTGTTTTTTAATTAAAAGAATAAAAATTGAAATGAATAAAATAAGCCTGGCATCATATGACAATGATATGATTGCATGATTAAAATGAATCTGCAGAAAAATTACAAATATAATATAATTTACCAAATTATGTGGATATATGATTAATAAGTAAAAATCAATTGCACTTCACTATACTCACAAATCTGTAGTAAAGGTGCTTTAAAATTTTCTATTTACAATAGCAATCAAATAATAATATACAATACAAAACAATCAAATACCATGATATATATAATTTTTCAAATGTACTTCTGAATTTGTATGCAGAAAATTATAAAAATTCATTAAAAGACCATAAAGACAAAGATAAGTAACTGTAAGGATACCCCATGTAAATAGATGCAATTGACTCTAAATGCCAATTCTCCCAAGACTGACTATGATTTCAAGGAATATTAATATTCAAAAATTCACAACATGGTATTTTATTGATAAATAGCATCTAAAATTTATATGGAATAGAAAAGGCCCAAGAGTAGTCAATACACTGCAGAAGAAGAATAATAAGGGAACAATTCTTCCAAAATAAAAAGACTTACTATAAAAAGTCTTACTATTAAGTCAAGATAATTAAAGCAATGTGGCATTGGAGTAAGGATAGACAAAGAAACAAATGGAACAGAATTGAGAGCCCAAAAAACAACCCATGTGTATCTGGAAAATTAACATATGCAGAGGTGGCATGGCAGATCACAGTGGATAGGAAGGACTATTTAGTGATGGAGCTGGAAATATTAGCTTCATATAGGGACAAAAAATGAAATCAGATCCCAACTTCACAACACACATTGGAACGAACTGTAGATGGATAAAGAGCCCACACTTTGTGATAAACTCTTACATTGCACATGTTCATATGGAGATGTATATATTTATAACTTATTGGCATCCCTGTCCTTAACAACAAAAAAACTGGTAATAATCAAATGCCCTTCAATAAAAGAATAAGTAAATAACTTGTGCTCTTTTTCATTCAAAAATAATTATACAGCAGTGAAGTAAAGGAACAATAATTAAATGCCACATTAATAATATGATGTTAAATATAAAGCAAGCCTAGACGATTATAAATGGCATTTCTTAGTAAAGGTCAAACTCAAGCAGAAACTAGTTAAAACAATTTTTAGAAACACATATACATGTGAACAATTAAAATAAACATGAGAGGAAAATGTGGGTACCTGGCAACGGATTAGGCAGAAAAGGCTCAACTCTCACAAAAACAATGAAGAAACAGCCAAAGGTTGCCTGAGGGACCTGCTTTGGGGGCCAGCAGACCAGGACAGTTCTTTACAACTCCCAGAAGGGTGAGGGACAGAGAGACAAAGAAGTTAAAACAACAAACAGTGAGTTACTAAATCTTCCCACTGTGAGGAAGGGCTCCCCTCCCCTCCCCTACCCCTGAGATATTCAGAAGGGGTAAAACTCCTGCTCTTTTCAGCTGACTGAAAAGGGACCAAAGGTTGTCCTCCCTGCCAGCTGTAACAACGGAAAAGGGAGGAGGAATTGGGGGGCTTTTCTTCAGTGAATTCAGCCAGTAGAGCCCACTTTGAACCTTGGCTCTGGACAGATGAAAACAAAGGAAAACCAAGAGAGAGACACCTCTGCAGAAAGGTGTACCAACAAGGACCATATGTTGGCCAGTCTGGAAATTACATGGACAGAAACTGTTTTTAGAGCTTTCTTTTCCCCACCCATGGGAGAAAGTCTGTGACTAATTAGTGAGTCCCTGGTATGATTTTGTTAACTTAAGCTGGGCAATTTTAAAGACAGGATAAGTTGAACTTATTATCAAAGAGCTGTGAAAAAAACAATAAAAATAGGTAAGAGAGAGAAATTGGCCATTAAAATAAATTCGTCAACATATCTGATGCCTAGACATCAGCAAAAAATTATGAACCATACTAGGAAACATGAAGAGATGGCCCAACCAAAGGAACAAACCAAATGTCCTGAAGAGATTGAGGATTTGAGATAATCAATGATAATCACACAACTCTCCTAAATCATTTAAAAGAGTTGAAAGAAAATATGACTAAAAGATAAAGTATATTAAGAAGACATTGAGTGAGCATAAAGAACAATTAGAAAGTCTGTAAAGAAAAGTAACTGACTTTATGGGAATGAAAGATATGATGGATGAGATTAAAAATACATTAGAGGCACATAAGAACAGATTTGAACTGCTTGAAGACAGAATTAGTGATTTTGAAGACAGAACATCTGAACTGGAAAAGACAGGAAAAGAGAAAGAGAAGAGATTGGAAAAAATGGAAGTGGGTCTCAGGGAATTGAATGACAACATCAAACACACAAACATATGTATTATCAGTGTCCAAGAAGTAGAAGAGAATGAAAAAGAGACAGAAAGAATATTTGAGGATATAATGACTGGAAACTTCCCTACCTTATGAAAGACATACATATCAATAACCAAGAAGGATGATGCACCCCAAACAGAATATAGTTGAACAAACCTAACCTGAGACACCCATGATTCAGAGTGACAAGTATCAAAGATAAAGAGAAGATTTTGAAGCATTAAGAGAAAAGCAAAGAATCACATACAAGGGAAAAACTTTATAAGATTAAATGTCGACCTCTCATCAGAAATGGAAAGAAGAAAGTGGTATGATGTGTTTATGGTATTGAAAGAGAAAAACTGCCAGCCAAGAATTCTGTATGTGGCAAAGCTGTCCTTCAATAATGAATGGGAGTTCAAAGTCTTTACAGACAAACAAAAACTGATAGACTATTTTACCAAAACACCAGAATTGTAAGAGATGCTGCAGACTGAAAGGAAAAAGCAAGGGTAAAAGACTTGGAGAGGACTGTATAAATGAAGAATATTAGAAAGGATAAAAAGGTAAACTATAATATGATGTGACAACAGAAAGCCAAAGGTCAAAATGAATGAAATAATTAATGCCTTTACATTCATAACATTGAATGTTAATAGTTTAAACTCCCCAATCAAAAGACACACACTGATAGAATGGATTTAAAAATCTAAGCCATCTATATGTTATCTACTAAAGACTCACCTCAGATGTAAGGACATAACCAGGTTAAAAGTGAAGGGTTGGAAAAAGATGCAAATAATAACCAAAAAAGAGCTGGAGTAGCAATACAAATATCAGACAAAATAGATTTTAAATGCAAAGCTGTTGTAAGGGATGAAGAAGGTCATTGTATAGTAATAAAAGGGGCAATTCACTAAGATGAAATAACTATACTAAATATTTATGCACCTAACCTGATTGCCCCAAGGTACATGAGGCACACACTGGCAAAGCTGAAGGGAAAAATAGATGTCTCTACAATAATAGTTGGAGACTACAACACTCTCAGTATTGTATAGAACATCTGGGCAGAGGATAAATTTAAAAATTGAGAACTTGAATAATGTGATAAATGAACTAGACCAAACAAACATCTATAGAGCATTGTACCCCAAAACAGCAGGAAATACATTCTTTTCAAGTGCTCATGGATCCTTCTCCAAGGTAGACTGTATGTTGGGTCACAAGACAAGTCTCAATAAATTTAAAATGATTAAAATTATGCAAAACACTTTTTTTGATCAAAACAGAAAGACACTGAAAATCAATAATGGACAGAAAAAAGGGCAAATTCATAAATCTATTTGGCAATCACATATCTGATAAGGGTTTAATAGCCATGATATATAAGGAGATATACAACTCAACAAGAAAAAGACATAGTATCTGAGTGAAAACTGGGCAAAACACTTGAAAAGAAAACTGTCCAAAGAAGAAATATAAATGGTGAAGAAACAAATGAAAAAATTTTCAACATCAATAGTGATTAGGGAAATGCAAATCAAAACTACAATGATATATCATTTCACAACTATTAGACTGGCTGCTATTAAAAAGTTGGATAACTATAAATGTTGGAGAGGATGTAGAGAGATAGGAACACTTATACACTGTTGGTGGGAATGTAGAATGGTACAGCCACTGTGGAGGCCTGTTTGGCAGTTCCTAAGGAAGTTGAATATAGACTTGCCATGTGATCTGCCAATACCAGTGCTAGGTATAAACCCAGAAGAACTGAGAGCAGTGACACGAACAGATATCTGCACATCAATGTTCATAGCATTATCCACGATAGCCAAAAGTTGGAAACAACCCAAGTGTCCATCAACTGATGAATGGATAAACTGTGGTCTATTCACACATGGAATGTTATGCAGCTATAAGAGGAAATGAAGTTGTGAAACATATGACAACATGAATGAACCTGGAGGACATTATGTTGAGTGAGGCAAGCCAGACACAAAAGGACAAATACTGCATGATTGCCCTATTATGAGCTAAATATGTTATGTGAAATGTGAATATGGGTTGAATTGCATATATAAGACCATTTTCTTTGAAGCTGAACAAATGAAGTTAATAATACATATGTTAATATCAGACAAAAAAACAACATTATACTAAGTGAAGGAGACCAGACACAGAGTACTACATATAGTATAATTCCATTTATATAAAATGAAATTATAAATCAATTTATAAAGATAAAAGTAGATTAGTGGTTATGTAGATCTGAGGAAGGAATGCTAAGGGGTGAGGAGTCTTTCTTTTTGGAGTAATAAAATTATTCTAAAATTTTTGAGATGATGAATGTACAACATTGTGATTATACTAAAAGCCTTTGATTATACACTTTGGATAGAATAGCAGAAACAGCAGCTATGTACAGTGGGGGAAGCATAGAGAGATTGAGAAGTGAGGAATTTTCTTGTTTGTCTGTTTTTCATTTATTATCACTATTGAAACAATGAAAATGTTCTAATAATGATTGAAGTGATGAACACACAACTATGTGATTATAGCAAATACCATTGATTGTACACTTTGGATGAATTGTATGTTTATTAATATGTATCAATAAAATTGATTTGTTAAAAAAATAAACATAACAAAATGTATCATTTCGGCTACATCTGGACAGTGAAAGTGAGGTAAAGGAGTATAATTTAAGCAAATGTAAAGATTTTGCACTGTTCTTCTTGGCTTGGGTCATGGTTTCTTGGGTATTTATTATATTATGAATGAAAACATATATTATTAAGTAATTATTGAGTAATTATTATTATTAATAAAAGAGGACCATGCATTAAAATTAATGAAGATAACATGCTATGCAACAGGGAATATTATTAATTAAATTCTTTGTCTCTGAGGTCCAAAAAGAAAAAAATCTATATGCTTATCATAAACTAAATTTGATTTTTATTGTGATGCCCATTTATCATTTGCCTTCTACACTAGTGATATAAAACTAATGCCAGAACTATTCTGTATGATTGCCTTAGATATAGAAATTCTACATCATTTCTAACACTATATGACATGCTTTAATATGTAGTAGAACAATTCCTCCTTCATTATTCTTGTTCAATCCTGGCAGCCCTGACTTTGGACAGTCCTGTGTTAACCATTAAGCATGTATATGGAAACCATGTTCTCTATTCGCAGTTCCTGAGTTATCACAGCACCATGCAAAGCCAGGGTACTGTTCTGATTAGCACAAGTTTCGGTTAACAGCATGCTATGCAAAGTAAGGGCTGTCTGTATTCCTAA